>CAUDMG010003112.1:425000-497500 GCA_958450375.1 Homarus gammarus
TCTGCCTGGGGCTCTCCTGCTTGTTGCATTACACATTCAAAGGTAATAATTACTTTTTTAACGTAAACATCGACTTGTGTCCCAAATAAAGGCGATGCAGTAATTACATTTGGTGTTTACGAAGAGTAATTACATTTTTCATAATTGCATTGATTGATTTTATTTTATTGCATTTATTGATTACATTGAGTGATTAAAGTTTCTGTAATTACATTGATTGATCACATTTTTTTTTAATTTTGAGGATTATCTTTTATGATTACGTGTTATGGATTAGGTTGAGCGATTATATTCAGTGATTATATTAAATAATTCAAAACGCTACTTTGGAACCCCTACTCTTACAAAATTCACATCCCTCCTTCACATTCCTACTACACATCTCTCCAACACATGCCTCAACACGTCCTTCCTACACATCCATCCTCCACACATCCCTTTGGACACCCCTCCAACACCACCTTCACATCCCTCCTACACATCCCTCTACACATCCCTCCTACACCACCTACATATCCTTCCTACACATCCCTCCTACACATCCCTCTACACTTCCCTCCTACACCTATATATCCTTCCTACACATCCCTCTACACTTCCCTCCTACACCTACATATCCTTCCTACACATCCCTCCTACACATCACCTCCTTACACACCAAGACTCTTACGTAACACACCACGACCCACATAATCTGAATACAAAACACATCCCTAAATCACATCTCCATATAAAAAGGGAGGGAGTAACCCGCCTCCCTACACGTCCTTATTTCACCAAGTTTACACGACTAGTTTATAACCTTGGCTGATACAGGGACCAAGTTCACCGTCTGTAAGCTCACGGAGGGAGAGAGAGAGAGTCTTATTATGTCTCGAGTTTTATAGTGTAGTGAGTTTTAAGATTGGATCGGTGTGTTGTTGGTGGGTGGGGGTGGTGAGAGGGTGTGGGTGGGGGTGAGTGGGTGTGGGTGGGGGGGGTGTGGGGAGAGGGTGGGAGGGGTTGGGAATACGGTGTGTGGTTGTGGGGAGGGGGTGGAGAGGGGATGGGGAGAGGAATTGAGAGGTTATTATGGTGATGCGGAGGGGAGGGTGGTAATGGGAAGGAAAGGAGTGGGCGTTATGGTGTAATGGGAATATTCCAGTCATGTCATGGAGGAGAAATTTCCAGGAATCAGGGATGTTGTCCAGCTTAAGTGAATTTCTGCCAAAGAGATTCTAGTGCGTGTTTCAACCAGTAGAATGACTCTCTCTCTCTCTCTCTCTCTCTCCTGTATACACATTATCACAAATCCTCATAAGTCATTCAGTTAGTATTGCATCGAAAACAAACACGAAACGTTTTGGCTACAATTTACGAAATAGCAATAATAAAAATAATAATAATAATAATAATTTTAGTTGAGTTAACGTTTGCATTGTTAATCTTGTTTATGTATTTGTAACTGCACCGTATGTATACAATGTATGAGTATAGGCGTGCAGGGAACTAATACTAATTATTATTATTGTTATTGTTATTATTATTGTTATTATTATTATTATTATTATTATTATTGTTATTATTATTATTGTTATTATTATTATTATTATTATTGTTATTATTATTATTATTATTATTATTATTGTTATTATTATTATTATATCCGTTTTCGTGTCTTGGAGAATTTTTTTTCATCCTAAAATATCTGTTCACTCGAAGCTTGCAACTGAGGCCTAAGGTCAGTTTGTAACAAGGCAGCTGATTGGCTGGCGGACGGACACCCGAGAATTCACCACAGTTCTTTAATATTTAGTCGATTGTATTTATATTCTGATATATTAGTTAAAAGCTTCGAGTAAACAGTCTATAGCTTATACGCTTTAGTTCTTAAAGCACTTAATACATTATAACAGCAAACCTAAGAAAACACCTTTTTTTTATTTCTGTTGTGAATTAATTTCTTTTTGCATATAATTATCGTAAATTTTATTTGATTTTTCTTTCTCTGTATTTGTAATCTTCCTTATTCAAACTTTTCTTTGAGTGTTTGTTTCTCTGTGGAGGCAGAGATAGACCCCTAACACCTTCTACCTTCCTTGAGGTCATGTTGTCTTGTGTGTGTCTGCCCTCCTCTGCGCAAGCCCCGCCCACCTCCTCCTCCTCCCCACTACCTGACGCATAATACCAGTATGTTATATAGTATCTGTCAACACACAGGTCTATCTCTCTTTTAAAACCGGTTTAATGTATAGTTTAATATATAAATTTAAGCCTAACGTATAGTGAAAAAAAAAAGCTTCATTGTGAAAATATGATATGTATAATGCGACCTGTATTAAGTGAGGAATTTAGTGTACGATATCTTGTGACCTGGAACCGGCAGCGACGGGGACGGGAGCTCAGATCCAAGCAGTCAGCCTTGGCAGTTTATCCCGGTGCTCCGGCCAGCTAAGGTGGTTGTGTGTGTTGCTGTTCTAAACCGTACTGTGTGTCGCTCTTAGTAGGGTTCAAATCAATCCCGTAAAGTAAGATAAGTCTAAGAAGTAACACTCATTGACCAATCCAAGGTCATTAAAATAATCTAAATGTTGAAAGGAAAAGTTTATGTTAAGTTTCTCAAGACAATATATCCGTATAAATTACTTAGTGAAGAAAGTTAGTTGTTTGTAAGGTTGAGAAGTGTCGGACAGACTGATCGAGTGATGTAAAAAATATTGGATAAAAACTAAACAAACATTAATTTTAAGTTTGTATATAGATAATAATAACAATGTCACACCACTCACTGAAGATCTTAATTGATGGTGATTGATCTCGTTATTATGTAAGTTATTGATTTGGTTATTCATTTTTTTACGTGTTCATACCTGTAGTTTACTTATAAATATTAGTACTTTATTCACTCTTCTGCCTATTCGAGTTTTACACTTTTATTCATTTATTTGGAGTTTGTACATCTAATTATTATTTATTATTCTATTTCTTAATTTATTTTATTTATTTATGTAGATTTTTATTAGAATATGCATTAGTTTATTTCTCCCCATTGTTTATTTCTTAATTCATTATTTTTTTATTATAATTATTTGTTTTACTACTTTTATTTATTCGTTCGTATGTTTGTGTGTTTATCAATTTATTTATTTATTTATTTGTCTACTTATTATTTATTGTTTATTTAATTTTTTTTGTTTATCGCTATTTTTTTCCTTTGATGCTATTTAATGAATATCTGAGGAGGGAAGATGAATAAAAGCGTTCCTGAATTATTTATATATTATCTGAAGGAGGTGTTTAGTTTTGTAGATCTGTAGCTGTCTATCTGTCTGTCTCATTCTTTATCCATTTTCATCCACTCACAGGTACTACATCCACTTTTATCCACCTACAGGTACTATTTCCACTTGTATAAACTCACAGGTACTATATCCATTTTAATCCAACCACTGGTACTATAGCCACTTTCATCCAACCCCAGCCGCTTCATTCACCCTCATCCAAGCATAGGCGCTACCTTTAACCTTATCCACCCACAGCCAACATCCACTCTCATCCATCCACAGGCGTTACACCCACCCTCACCCGTCCACCACTATTCCATCCACCCACAGCCCGCACTACATCTACTCTCATCCATCCACAGGCGTTACATCCACTTCATCCACCCACAGCCACTACTACATCACCCAACAAGGCGCTACATCGATTCTCCTTCACCCACAGACACCCAGGAACACACACACGAACACACACACACGTACACACACACACGTACACACATCTCGACACTTATCCTATAATGTGTGTTGAGATTATATGTATTTCAGAGCTTCACCAACTAAGGTTTCTAAACGCGAATTATAGGTCAGTAAATACTATGTATACACTGACCGTCAACAATTATATATTAAGTGTATCTTGTGCTGCAGTTTATCCTGAAATATATACTGAACACTGTCGACCTTGTTAGGCACGGTGCCAATCAGCGAGGAGAGTGCCACGCCGCTAACTTTATCCAGATTTGCAAGAAAGACAAGAATGAAGAACTCCGATTATTTTTTAAAGTTTATTATCATTATTATTATTGTTATTATTATTATTATTATTATTTAGTAATTTGACTTGATATAAATAAGTTTATTAAAGTAAAAAGTGATTGGATAGATGGTGGCCACAGTTCTAGCGTGGCTACAGTTTTAGCGGGCCACAGCTCTCTAGGGGACACAGTTCTAGCGGGCCACAGCTCTCTCACAGTTCTAGCGTGGCTACAGTTTTAGCTGGCCACAGTTCTAGTGGGCCTAAGATTTAGCGGGTCACAGTTCTAGAGTGGCCACAGTTTTGATGGGGCCACAGTTCTAACGGGGCCACAGTTTTACCGGGCTACAGTTCTAGCAGGCCATAGTTCTAGCGCGCTATGATTCTAGCGGGGCCACTGTTCTAGCAGGCCAAAGTTCTAGTGGGCCATAGTTCTAGCTTGACCATAGTTCTAGCTTGGCCACAGTTTTAGTGCAGCCACAGTTCTAGCGGGCTACGGTTTTAGCGGGGCCACAGTTCTAGCGGGGCCACTGTTCTAGCTTGGCCACAGTTTTAGCGTAGCCACAGCTTTAGCGTGACCACAGCTTTAGCGTGACCACAGTTCTAGCTTGGTCACAGTTTTAGCGTAGCCACAGTTTTAGCGTGACCACAGTTTTAGTGGACCACAGTTTTAGCGGGCCCCAGATTTGATGAGGACGAAGTTCTTTAAAGACCCAATTATAAGGAATTCCACACCTAGTCGTTAAGTCATTTAAGTTAGTTGGGGCCTGTTGTGACTGGGGTCCATTTGGCCTGATGTCTTACTCCCCTCACCCTCTTCCCCTCCCCCCTCCCTCCCACCCCTCACTCCCCCCCACCTTAAATACAACACAATCACAAAACACATTCAATATATGATAATGGATCTCACAAATACATATGTGATAATTGCTTTGTGTTTTATTGTACAAATTATTAGAGTAATTATCAGCCATTATTTTGGGGGGAACTAGATTTATTTACGGGCGTTGTTTTCGTAATAATTTCAGGGTTGTGTTAACGAGATATTTTCCTCTATAACCGAAGTTTATGTATAACTGAAATCCTTTAATCCGATTTTATGTACATCAAAATCGGTTCTTAGGGATTTTTTTGTACTGGAGTTATTTAATGGAATTCTATCAAGAGGAAATCTCGAGCTGGGAATTTATCTAAGATGGAATTAATGAACGTAATTTTTTCTATCGTGTTATCGCATTTTATGAATCTGTCAAGTGAATTCGGTAAACAAGGAATGATTTATTTACCGTAATTGAATGCTTATATGTAATCTATTAAAAACCTATCTATCTATTAATAAATTCGTCTAACCGGAATTGATTTCATCCGATTTATATTAAGTGTTTATACTAACATCAGATGAGCTGTTTTTTTTTCTTAGGGTAAATCTTTCTGGATAAACATTTAACATTTTTAACCGGAAATTAACCCAAGTGAATTATTTAAAATAGTTGATTAAAAGAAAATTTGGCTGGTTTTTGAAAGTTAAATTAGGTTAAGTTAGGTTAGGTTAAGTTAGGTTAGGTTAGCTTAGGTTCGGTTAGATTAGGTTAGGTTAGCTCGGTTAAAATAAGTTAATTTGGGGTGATAGGTTAAGTTGGGTTAAGTTAGATTAGGTTAGGTAAGGATGGGTTAGATTAGCTTAGGATGGGTTAGGTTAGATTAAGATGGGCTCGGTTAAGTTAGTCTGACGTGGACCATCTTTCTTATGGACCACACCCGTTAATACACCACACCCGTTAATACACCACACCCGTTAATACACTACACCTGTTAATACACCACACCTTGTTAATACACCACACCTTGTTAATACACCACACCCGTTAATACACCACACCTGTTAATACACCACACCTGTTATGAAGTAAATTAAAATAAAGTGTCCGAAACTGCTTTAACGATCATCACAAGACAAATATAACGAGAAAAAAAAATATCCCAAATTAATTCATTCTCACTACTCTACCACACACACACACACACACACACACACACACACACACACACACGGTACGAGAAGCCATAATGTCTGAAAAATATGTCCCAGTGTTTATAAGTGGGTTTTTATGGCGTCCAAACTGAGCAACTATTGGAATATATGACTTTTTTTTTTAAGGGAAGGGGGAATGAGGGATTGAATTTTAGGGGTAAGGGAAGGAGTGAGTTGAGGGATTGAATTTTAAGGGAAGGGGGGGATAAGGGATTTAATTTTAGGGAAAGGAGGATGGATGAATTAATATTTTCCAACAGTATTTCAAAACCTTTCTTGAATGTTTCGTGTTTATAGATACCCCCCTACCTCCCCCCTTCCCCCCTCCCCCCACCCCCACCCCCCTCACCTCCCATCAGTCGAATAGTTTGTTGCCATAGTGTTTATGATTTACGATTTGTATGAGAAAACAAAATAAGTTAATATATCTTACTATTTTATTAAAGGTTAGAAGAATATAATGTTGAATTCCTGGGTTTCAGTAATTAAGGTATTTAAGATTTTTTTGGGGGGGGGGGGGCGGTTTAATAATTGTACGATTGTTATTAATGATTAAATATTAAGAGAGATAGTTAAGTATTTATCTGTGGGTTTGTTTACATACGTGATCGTTTTGTTTTCATACGTGATCGTTTTGTTTACATATGTGATCGTTTTGTTTACATACGTGATCGTTTTGTTTACATACGTGATCGTTTTGTTTACATACGTGATCGTTTTGTTTACATACGTGATCGTTTTGTTTACATACGTGATCGTTTTGTTTACATACGTGATCGTTTTGTTTACATACATGATCGTTTTATTTACATACGTGATCGTTTTGTTTACATACATGATCGTTTTGTTTACATACATGATCGTTTTATTTACATACAAGATCGTTTTATTTACATACATGAACGCAGTGATGAATGGCTCAACTCGTCTCACACATTTCAATATTCAAGCATTACTCAACTTCCACACCACACACACTAGGGTAGTAGACTTGTGTCATGACAGATAATTAATATACATGTTAAAACGATTTCATGACCTCATTACCAGAGGTCAAAGGTCAGATATACAAACAAAGAAAAATAATATTAAAGAATTAACAAATATAGCGAAAAACATATCTTAATATATACTTTAAAATATACGATATATAAAATGTTATAGTGTATAGTATAAAATTATATACCTGAGAACACCATATGTATACGCTTTGAGGATCATACATAAGTAAAATCCTCATCATCTTAACTTAGAGGTTTATTAAGGTTTATTGTGGTTTATACCTGGTTTAGTGGCCTCGTGATTCAATTAACAACGTGGAATAGTGTAACTTCGGGTTTAATACTTGTTTTATAAGCCGATGGCGTGACTGACAGATTAAACTAATATGGAATTTTTTTTTTTTCATTTAAAGTCAACAGTTTTAGTTGTTCATTTTGTGTGCTTACATTGTGTGCGTATTTGCAGTGTGTGTGTGTGTGTGTGTGTGTGCGTATTCGGTGTGATTACATTGTGGGTCTATTTACATTCGAGCTACACTGTGTACGTATTCATTGTGGCTATATTATGTACGCATTCAGTGTGGCTATATTATGTGCGTATGCTATATCATGTGCGTATTTTCAGTCTAGCCACACTGTGTACGTATTCAGTGTGACTACATTGTGGCTATACATTTTGTGCGTATACCCAGCGTGTATATACATACTGCCCGTATACGTATGCATTATATTATATGTATATTTCCAGTGCATCATATATGTGCGTATCTCAGCTATGTACGTATTTAGAGTGTCTGCATTGTGTACGTATTTACAGTGTGTCTAAACTGTTCACCTGAGCCGTATATAAAATGTTTACCTCATTCATAGTCTATTTACATTAGTTAAGAATGTATTTACAGTGTTCATTCGTTCTCTATTTACTTTTTATGCTGATTACACACCGTTTATCAGGTTGCTTACATTATTTGTTTACAAGTTGTTCAATTTATTTACTCCTGTTTACGGTGTTTACGTTTTTGACCCGTGTTAAGAAATTTTAAGTTATTTATTATTTTCATATTTTTCACATCTTGTTTATATTGTTTATCCTTGTTTACGTTGTTTAACCTTGTTTAAATTGTTTATTCTAGCGACATTACCGAAGGACCTGTTTAGAACGGACGTTATCATAGGGACAAGACACTGTTTACGGACGGGTGAACAGACAGACAGACGGGTAGACGGGCAAACAAACAGACTATATTCTTTTTACATCTGTTAAGTCAAATAGTTACTAATGTTGACGATGATAATAACAATGATTATAATAACAACAGCAAAAACAACAACAATAATAATAAGAATAAGAGAAATTGCAATAAAATAATAATAAGAATAAAAAAAAAATAATAAGAGTAACTGCAATAAAATAATAACAATAAATAATAACAACAAAAATAACAATAATAAAAATAAATAATAATAACTCATAACAAAACTATAACTAACGGCAATTATGACTCACGACTAAACGAAAACATTTCCCCACGTCACTCAAACAATTTAACAAGAGCCTTTTAACTCAATTACCTGCCCAATTTAACCCAATTTTAAGCTCGATCTCACATTTTTAGTCAACCATTTTAAGGTCTGACGAAAAGATTACGAATTTATGATTTTTTTTTAAGTGGTTACAGAAAAGAATTGATTGATGGATGAGTTTATTGATTGATGGATGAGTTTATTGATTGATGGATGAGTTTATTGATTGATGGATGAGTTTATTGATTGATGGATGAGTTTATTGATTGATGGATGAGTTTATTGATTGATGGATGAGTTTATTGATTGATGGATGAGTTTATTGATTGATGGATGAGTTGATTGATTGATGGATGAGTTTATTGATTGATGGATGAGTTTATTGATTGATGGATGAGTTGATTGATTGATGGATGAGTTTATTGATTGATGGATGAGTTGATTGATAGATGGATTAGTTGATAGTTGGATGAGTTGAGAGATAGATAAATTGATAGATTGTTTAGATAGGTGAATAGAGTGATAAATATATTGGTGGAGATAGATAGAATAGTCTCTCCCTCTCTCCCTCTCTCCCTTACTCTCCTACCACTCACAGACACAGTCCCTCTCACTCCTACGTACTCTCTCCCTCATAGTCCCACTCTCTCCCCTCCCTTACTCTCCTACCACTCACAGACACAGTCCCTCTCACTCCTACGTACTCTCTCCCTCATAGTCCCACTCTCTCCCCTCTCTCTCTCCCTCACAGTCCCTCTCACTCTCCCACTCTCTCCCCACTCTCACCTCTGGCTGTAACACCACACACACACACACAATAAATCTGCCGGCGGACACTACGGTAAAAAAAACACAAAAAAAATAAAAACAAAAGCAACTGTTCCAACCTAACAAAAGCATACGGAGGGGAATACAAAAACTGTCCACCCCCCAAACACACACACACACACACACACACACACACACACATACACAAACACACACACACAAACACACACAAACACACACACACACAAACACACACACACACAAACACACACACACACACACAAAAACAAGTAAAAAATAAATAATAATCACGTTTTGAGGTATTAAAAGAACCCAGGATAATGAGACATAATTTGAGCAATATAATCCGGATTTAGAAGCTTAGAAAAATAAAATAACATGAGACATAACCCTAACCTAACCTAACCTAACCCTAACCTAACCCTAACCCTAACCTAACTTAACCTAACCTAAACAACTTGATGAGCTCTAAAAACCTGATATTATGAACAATGAAATATATAAGACATTAAGACGTAAGAAACACATCATTATTAGCCGTTAGAACGAGCATTGTGAGATATAAAAATTCGACATTATGAGCAATAAAAGACAACCTAGTGAGCTATTAAATTTGGAGCCATGCACTACTAAAACGTTTCCTCAAAAAGACTCCAAACTTTAGAGGCATTTGGAAGAATTAAGCTGGAGTCATAAAGCTTGTCGGTAAATGCAACAATTATGAGACAGAAAGCCTTGGTGTTTGATGACATTAATGGTGGAATTACGAGACACGAGACCTCAAAACCGGAATTACGAGACACGAGACCTCAAAACCGGTATTATGAAACCTCAAAGCCGGAATTACGAGACACGAGACCTCAAAGCCGGTATTATGAGACCTCAAAGCCGGTATTATGAGACCTCAAAGCCGGAATTACGAGACACGAGACCTCAAAACCGGTATTATGAGACCTCAAAGCCGGAATTACGAGACACGAGACCTCAAAACCGGTATTATGAGACCTCAAAGCCGGAATTACGAGACACGAGATCTCAAAGCCGGAATTATGAGTCCTCAAAGCCGGAATTATGAGACCTCAAGGCCGGAATTATGAGACCTTAAAATCGGAATTATGAGACCTTAAAGCCGGAATAACGGGACGTCAAAGCCTGAATTACGAGACCTCAAAGCCGGAATTATGAGACACTAAATACGAGGATTACCAGACTTAAAACTCAACACTCAACATTATGAAACATCAATGCCCGGAATTATGAGGAGAGGGGTGGGGGGGGGGGCAAGAAGCCGGTATTATAAGACATAAAAGCCGGCATTATGAGCCATAAAAAGCCGAGGAGTGACGCTTTAACATGAATGGCAGAGTGCTTAAGTGCTCTTTATACCTCCTACGTGAACCGTCTTTAAATATTGTAGCAGTGTTTCCTCCCCCCCTGTCTTTGTTCTGTTTCTTTTACTGTCCCTTGTGTGTTTATGTGTCGGGATGAATGTCTGTCTGTTTGTCTGTCTGTCTGTCTGTCTGATGTATGTTTGGCATTTTCTCGTCTGTTTCTCTTTAGCTGTCTGTCTCTGTCCTTTTTTCTCTGTCCATCTGTCCTTTTTTTATGTATGTTTGGCATTTTGTTGTTTGTCCGTCCATTCTGTCTGTCTGTCTGTCTTCTCTTTCTGTCTATCCCTAGTTCTAAGAGGTTACAGGATTAATAGACCCTTGTCCTAGTAGACCCCATTACTACAGGGGCCTATTATTACTGGGGGCCCAAATCTTCATGCGCCACCTGATGCTCGTAACCATTGTAGAAAATCTTGTCAGGTCTCCAAATATTCAGGTATTTGAAATCGATGCTAATGTGTATATTGTATTGTGTTCTGTACCTAATGTGGTTTGATGAGAGAGAGAGAGAGACAGAGAGAGACAGTGAGAGAGACAGTGAGAGAGACAGAGAGAGAGAGAGAGGTCGTGACTGTATCTGCTGCATGAACTGATATATGTTTTGTTGTTGTTTGATAAAAGAGAGAAGAAAGGAAAGAAAAGGATAGTGAGATAAAATGAAAGATAGACGTAGAGAGAAAGAGAGAGAGTCACCAAAACAAAAAAACACCCCCACACATTCCGATAAACAAACGTGTATATTCTGATCTTGTTTTTTTCTTCGATTATCCTGTACAGAATACACTTGAAGGACCGTATACCTTGACATACTGTATTGACAACCTTTCATTCTAAGCTTGTAGACTCATTTAAAAGCTTTATTTTCTCTCTCTCTCTCTCTCTCTCTCTCTCTCTCTCTCTCTCTCTCTCTCTCTCTCTCTCTCTCTCTCTCGTAACCTGGACTATATAACAGGAATCAGAGCTCGGGGGGGGGGGGGGACTGTGTTATCCAATACAGATGGAAACCCAATGTGAGGAGAAGCAGAGTTAAGTGAGGCTGCTGTTGTTATTGTTGGTGGTGATGGTGATGGTGGTTGTGGTGTTGATGATGGTGGTGTTATTTTGTGATGATGGTGTGGGTGATGTTGTTATTGTTCGTGGTGATAGTGAGGGTTATGGTGGTGGTGGTGATAGTAAGGATGGGATGATGGTTATGGTGATGATGGTGGGTGATGGTGTTGGTGCTGGTTGCGGTGGTGGTAGTGGTGGTGTAGGACTGTAGGTGTTGGTGGTGAGTGTGGTGACGGTGGTGATAGTGATGGTGTTGGGGATATTGATGGTGGTAGTGATAATGACAGTAGTGATAGTGCCGTTAAATAGTTATTTGGGGTTTTAGCTGTTGTTGACGATACTGTTGGAGCTGTTATCGCTGTGGTTGGAGCTGTTATTGCTGTGGTTGGAGCTGTTATCGCTGTGGTTGGAGCTGTTATTGCTGTGGATGGAGCTGTTATCGCTGTTGTTGGAGCTGTTATTGCTGTGGATGGAGCTGTTATCGCTGTGGGTAGAGCTGTTGTTAGAGCTGTTATCGCTGTGGTTAGAGCTGTTATCGCTGTGGTTAGAGTTGTTATCGCTGTGGGTAGAGCTGTTATCGCTGTTATTGGTGCTGCTACTGTCGCTGGTGTTGACGATACTGTTGATGCTGTTATCGCTGTTGTTTGGTGATAGCAACAGCAAGTGAAACAATCAGACCAGATGGGCTACACTCAAAGTTAACAGTGCGTGAAACTTGTGAGAGTTTTACCCCTTGGACGCCGAGAGAGAGGGAGGGAGAAGGAAGGTAGGAACGAGAGTGGTAGGGAAGGAAGGTTGGTGAGAGAGAGAGAAAAAAACTCCCTCTTTCTCTGCCTCCCTCTTTCTCTGCCTCCCTCTTTCTCTACCTCCCTCTTTCCTTTCTCTCCTCCTCCTAAGTTCCCCTTCTTTCTTTTTATCTTTCTCTCTTTCTTTCCTCTATCTTCCCCTCCCCATCTTCATTCTTCCCTCTTTATCTCCTTCCTTCCTTCTTCACCTCCCCCCCTCCTCTCCATTCTTTCCTCTTTCTCCCCCTCTCCTCCCTCTCACCTCCTTACAGAGTGGCGGGTGGGAGGTACTTGCACGACCTGTTCAAACTATTTAATATTTAATGTGACCACCCGGCTCTAATTTTGTACAGGCACGCAAGGGGAGGATCTTAACGCTGGCCTTCCCTCCCCTCTTGTGTGTGTGTGTGTGTATCAATCGAGATTTTTGTGAGTTGGTGGTGAGGAATGGTGGACTACTCATAATTTTGTTAATAAGTTGTTTGTGAGTAATGTTTGAAATACTTCCATTTTCTTGTGAATAAATACCAAAGGCTCATATATCTGTTCTTAAATAGTTGGATCTTTTGTGAGTAATGTCGGAATACTTACAATTTATTCCCGAGTTTGCTTTGTGAGTTTATGTGAGTAATAAAATTAATTCAAACTTTTATGAGTAAATTTTCTAGCTATTGTGCGTAGTGGCTGATATTTTTCTTATTTATTTTATACATTTAAAACTTTTTGAAACTTTCTGAGTCACATAGTTGGAGTTTTTTGTAGTTTTATGAATGGTATTAGAAAAGTGTTTTTTTTTTTGGAATAGGCAAAGTAGAGACCCATTCTTGAATAGGTTAAGTAGAGACCCATTCTTGAATAGGTTAAGTAGAGACCCATTCTTGAATAGGTAAAGTAGAGACCCATTCTTAAATAGGCAAAGAGACCAATTACTTGAATAGGTGAGAGATAAAGAGAGGGGAAGTGAGAGGAGAGTCAAGCAGGGCTGAGAGGGAGAAAAATGAAAGGGGTTGAAGAGGAGGGAGAAATTGAGAGGGGTGATAATGAGGGAAAAATGAAAGGGAGAATTGATAATGAGAGGGACAAAGTGAGGAAACGAGAGAGAGAGAAAGAGAGGAAATGAAAGGGAGGGTTGATGAGCAGAGAATGAGAGGGGAGGAGAGAAAGGAAATGAGATGAGAAGAGAAAGTTTGAAAGGGAAGAATGAAAGGGGCAAGAGAAAGGTGATTAAGGAGATAGATAGACAGACAAGCAGACAAATAGACAGATAATTCCACAGACAGACAAAGAGGAAAACAGGCAGACAACGAAAAAGAGACAGAAAGAAAGATTGAAAAGCATATAGACAGACAGACAGACAGAAATAAACGGATAGAAAGACATATAGAGAAAGGAAGGAAGGGAGGGAGACAAAAAAACACAGACAAACAGATTCCCAACACCAGCCATAGATCGCTGTACATACTGGTTCACTTTATGACATAATTGTGTAATTGGCGCAAAATGGAGGCTTGCTGGCCCCCGTGGAATGTTCTTAAACGTGACAAATGAACGCGTAGCATGGCTGAGTCAAACCCGTCATACACACGAATGCAACGAGTATAAGTGAATGCGGTGAATGTAGTGAATAAGTGAATGCAGCGAATAAGTGAACGCAGCGATTATGTGGAGAAACTCATAAGCGAATGCAGTGAATAAAAGTGAATGCGGTGAATAAGTGATTGTAGCGAATAAGTGAACGCAGCGAAAAAGTGAATGGAGTGAATAAGTGAACGCAGCGACTATGTGGACAAAACTTATAAGTGAACGCAGCGACTATGTGGACAAAACTTATAAGTGAACGCAGCGACTATGTGGACAAAACTTATAAGTGAACGCAGCGACTATGTGGACAAAACTTATAAGTGAACGCAGCACATAAACAAAATACAATGGAGAAATGAAAGCAAGTGAATAAATTAGATGATCATTAAACCTAAGACACGATGATTGATATCACACACACACACACACACACACACACACACACACACACACACACACACACACACACAGGGAGCAGTAGGGGTAAAACTTTTCGGATATGAAAATGTAAATTAAGTTTGTAATGTTTTGTGATGCTGTGTTATGACCCAACTGGGACCCACAGGAGAGAGAGAGAGAGAGAGAGAGAGAGAGAGAGAGAGAGAGAGTTGATTTGGGAGAGAATAATAAAGAGAGACTAAGGGAATGGTGATTTGACAGAGAAAGAGACAGACAGACAGATAAAGTTAGTTTAAAATCTCTCACTGGGATATAGTCAAACAGATAGATAGATAGATAGATAGATAGATAGATAGAAGGAAGAGAGAGAGAGAGAGAGTCCACAAAACTGTAATTGAAAAGTCCTCGACAATTTTATATCTAAATATGGCGGGAAGATTGTTGTTTACACTCTCGTGCGTTAAGAAGCGACACTTGACTTGACTCCATTATGGTCGCTGGTAACCTTCTCCGCCTGTGGGACTTACACCCGTATTGTCTCTTGCCGGATAGTCTTTTTTTACCCCGCGTCAGATAACGTCATATTCTTAATTATTTTCATCTTTTTTTTTCTTTATGCATGAAAGTCAAGTTTTTATTTGATGAAAATAGGTTTTAATTGGTTAATTTTGTCCTATTTTTGTTTTTTTTTGGCCTGACTTTTTAATTGCGTTTAATTGGTTTAATTGTCTAAACTCAGGAGCTGTTTTAGGGTCATTAAGTTTAAGCTGTGGAGGTGGGGGGGGGATGATGGGGGAGGTGGGGGGGGATTATGGGGGAGGTGGGGGTGGGATGATGGGGGATGTGGGGGGGGGTGATGGGGGAGGTGGGGGTGGGATGATGGGGGAGGTGGGGGTGGGGGGTTAATTCACTTTATTGTGAGTGGTTTACGGTCGTTAAATGTGAGATAGCTTTAATTTTGGCGACTGTGAGGGAGCTTAGTGTTGCTCACCGTAAGATTTCTTCATTACGTGAGTTGTTCATGTGAGAGTGACGCTTTTCATCGTTAGGTGAGAGACAGACAGAAAATGAGAAGAGGGAGAGAGAGAGAGAGAGAGTTTCCTTTGTGAAGAGATAGAAAGAGTGAGAGAGAGAGACTGATAGACAGACAGGAAGAAAATGAGAATTAAAGAGACAGACAGACAGACAGAAAATGAGAATAAGAGAGAGAGAGAGAGAGAGAAAGCCAATTTTGTTACCGTAAAATAGCTTAAATAGAAAGAGAGAGAGAGAGAGAGCATTTATTTTCGTTAAGTGAGACATATCTTCGTTTAATTTCATAAACTTTTAAGATAGTTCAGGGTAAAGAGAAGAAAGTTTGCTTTAGCGGAATGAAAGTTTAACGAGACAAAAGTTTTTATTTGTTAACGTAAAAGTTTAACGGAGAAGAAAGTTTAATTTAATGTGAGCTACTAAACGAAGTCAGAGAAAGCTTATTTTCTCCCCTAAAAGATAGTTAAAGGTCGAAGAAAGTTTAATTTTGCTTAATGTAAGTTAGGTTGGTTTACGTTAGGTTTGGTTAGGTTAGGTTTGGTTAGGTTTGGTTAGGTTAGGTTAGGTTTGGTTAGGTTAGGTTAGGTTAGGTTAGGTTAGGTTAGGTTTGGTTAGGTTTGGTTATAGAGAGAAAAGACGTGAATGGGTTTTTAACGAGAGAAAGAATTTAATTTCTTGAACTGTCAGAGAGTCATAATTCCTCAGTGTGACAAGGGGGGGGGACAGGGGGAAGGGGGAGATGGAAGGGGAAGGGGGGGAGAGTGAGAGAAGAGGAGGAGATGGAGGGGAAGGGAGATGGTAGGAGGGGAAGGAGGGAGAGAAGAGGGGAAGAGGTGGAGAGGAGGTGAAAGGGGGGGGGAAGAGGAGGAGGCGATAGAGGAGTGGTGGGGAGGAGATTGAAGGGGGGGGAGAGCGGAGATGGATGTGTAGGGGAGGGAAGGAGATGGAGAGACTGGGGGAGAGGAGGGGAGAAAGGGAGAGGGGGTGATAGGTTGGGGGTATAATTTTTTTTTTCATTTTTTTTTTCATTTCAATATTACAGAATTTCTCAACATTTCTTCTTTAAGTGATCTAGTAACTAATTCTGTGTGGTGTTTGATATACGTGATTTTTGCAATTTTTCTTGGGGAATTTGTCTTAGATGGTAATTCTGTAGAGTCTAGTGTCATTCCTTCTCTCAGGACTTCAGAATTTTCTAACATAAAAATAATACTTTCTTTCCTCAAGATGATGCACAATTCACTAGTATTTTCCATCCTAGAATTAATCTTAAAATTTCACACCGTTTTTATTGTAATAATTTTTCCCCAAGATTTCAAAATTCTCTGGCAAATTCTCATATCAAAACAAGAATATAGCCAAAATAATGATCACTTTTTCTCCCAAGATTTCAGAATTTTTCACCGGTATTTTTCTCTCCTGGAATTAGTCCTAAATGCTAAT
Source organism: Homarus gammarus (assembly GCA_958450375.1). NCBI lineage: Eukaryota > Metazoa > Arthropoda > Malacostraca > Decapoda > Nephropidae > Homarus > Homarus gammarus. The sequence continues at coordinate 442,045 of CAUDMG010003112.1, forward strand.
GCTTTGAAGTTTTACATTATTGCTTCTCTTCCGACAAAACTTTCGTCACAGAAACACCGAAACTTGACGCCCCCCCCCCCCAAAAAAAAATATTAATAAAAAGTTTCTAAGAACGAGAAGTTAGGGCAATTAATTCTCTTCGTTTGCTAAAGTTGTATATTATTTACTTTCATACAGAGTTTTTATACAACTTTCTTTTTTTTTTGTATTTCATTAAAGTTGACACGAGAATAGGAACACCTTTCGTGTCTCTTGTATTTATATCTTTATCTTTTGTTAAATTATTGAAAATTATCTGGGAAAAGTAACTTGTGTGTATAAAGAGACAGACATACAGATATCATACAGACATACAAACAATCATACAAAGAAGCAGATAAACTAAAAACTACACAGACAAAAAGACATACAGACAGGCACACACAAACTGACAGACAGATAAATAGACAGTTACAAATAGACAGACACAGAACCGAACGATATATTCTGGCTGTACTGAGACGAATCGACCAGTCGTTGATTTTTTGGTAAAATCCAGAAGAAAATTGCGAACGTTGTAGTGTGAACAAACACGGGTTGTTAGTGTGTGTGTGTGTGGGGTGATGTAAGTAGGACAACAACCACCATGGCCCGACTACCACCATTTTTATCCACCAATATCCTCAACGCAACCCACCACCACCACTACCACCATCCCTCACCCCTACCACTAACTTCCCTCAACCACCACCATCCCTCAACCACAATCAACCCTCAACCACCACTACCCTCAACCACCACCATCCCTCAACCACAAGCAACCCTCATCCACCACCACAATCCCTCTCCTTCAACCACTACCACCCCACAACCACAACCCTTACCAACCACCCTCAACAACCACCACCACTACCACCAGCCCACAACAACCATCACCTAACTACCATTCCGAGCTCCTCAAATCCAAATGCTGGAGGTAAAACAGAGAACTGATTGGTATTTGCCCCAAAACCCGTGATACCAGAGGAGGAGGAAGAGGGAGAGGAAGAAGAAGGAGAGAGAGAGACAGAGAGAGATTTAATCAACCAAGTTTTCATAAATCCTGGCCAATAAATCCCATTGTATACCGAGACAGTAGGATTTATATGACTGTTGATACAAGAGGTGTGTTAAATCAATCGTGTCTTATTTGTCAGTTTGAAGAGGCATGCAGAAATAGAAGGAATATTGAGAGATTGAGAGAGAGAGTGTGTGTGTGTGTGTGTGTGTGTGTGTGTGTGTGTGTGTGTGTGTGTGTGTGAGTGCGTGCGTGTGTGTGTGTGTGTGCACATATTCGCACAGTCTGTAAAACTAACACAAGTATTGTTCCCTAATTTATTGACCTGAGAAATTTCTTGCTCTACTGACTAATAAACCAAGCGGAGTATTGGTGTGTGTGTGTGTGTGTGTGCAAGAGAGAGAGAGAGAGAGAGAGAGAGAGAGAGAGAGAGAGAGAGAGAGAGAGAGAGAGAGAGAGAGAGACCCCATCTAGTCTGATCAATCAACGTACTGTATATACACGTTCTCTCGGAGGTGGGAGCTAGTCAGGGACCTGTACTAAGTCAATCAATCTGTACCTGTTCCAATTAGATTGTTTATTGAGAGAGAGAGAGAGAGAGAGAGAGAGAGAGAGAGAGAGAGTGAGTGAGTGTGTGCGTGTCGCATGGGTTTACAAGAGGTAAAGTGAACCGGGTTAAATTATGTATGAATAAAGAATGATAGTGAGCACAGGAGCAGCTGGTGGTGGTGGTGACGGGGGTGGTGGTGGTGGTGGTGACGGGGGTGGTGGTGGTGGTGGTGGTGACGGTGGTGGTGGTGACGGGGGTGGTGGTGGTGACGGTGGTGGTGGTGACGGTGGTGGTGGTGGTGACGGGGGTGGTGGTGGTGACGGTGGTGGTGGTGACGGTGGTGGGGGTGGTGGTGGTGGTAATGGTGACTGATGGAGATATATGTTTGAAAGTGTGTGTGTTATATACATATACTTCAAAACAAAACACACACACACACACACACACACAGTGAACATCGACCAAACTCTGAAACAGTTCAATGATGGTGTTCATTGCATGGCTAATGACCTTACTAAAATGTTCACCACTACTGAACCCTCGCTGTTCATTTGTGCTGTAGTTGAACCTTTTGTCCCACACTGCAATGAACACTTTTTGAACGACTGTGTGTGTGTGTGTGTGTGTGTGTGTGTGTGTGTGTGTGTGTGTGTGTGCTGAACAATGGGAGTTTATCATGCGTTGACGAAGTGGAGTTTTGATGTATTTTGTCACTTTAATGTAGACAGTTGTTGTGGAGTTCTGTATGTATGTATGTATGTATGTATGTGTGTGTGTATGTGTGTGTGTGTATGTATGTATGTATGTATGTGTGTGTGTGTGTATGTGTGTGTGTGTATGTATGTATGTATGTATGTATGTATGTGTGTATGTATGTATGTGTTTGGAAGACTTGTAAACTTCATTCGTGTGTTTGTATACACTAAAGTATACAGTTAACTCACATGTTTTTACGTTCATATGTATGGCTCGTGTGCGTGTATGTGTACATGATGTATGTTTCGCGTGCACATGTTTACACGTTGAACAACACACCGTTATTGACCTATTGATCTCGGGAGCTTAATATATATGAAAGTGCATCAATTTTAGCTCAGTGACTCCTTGAAGGTCGGCTTCCATTTTCTTTATATAAAATACATGTATTTTTCCGCACGTATCATTATTTTTGTTGTTGTTATTATTATTATTATTATTAGTAGTAGTAGTAGTAGTAGTAGTAGGGTAGTAGTAGTAGTAGTAGTAGTAGTAGTAGTGGGGAGACTTAAGAATATAGCTTAAAATACAAAGTTAAGTCGGAAAAATGAAGAAAAATATTTTTTATTCTGTCTATTTTTGGTTGCAATCTGTTCATAGAGACGTGTCTAATGTCTGTCAGGTGCCCATAAACTGGAGGTGTGCCATTACGGGGGTGCCATTTACCTGGGTCACCTTATGTTGTACGAAAGAAAAATACAGACTTATTTCCTGTAATTTCTAGGAACACCTGATGGTTTGGAATCCATTGTAACTTGGGTGCTAAAAAATGCTCAATACAGTACTTGTTTTGAGGTAAGGTATTGTATGTGTGTTATTGTACGATACTGTAGTTGTTTCATGCACGATATAGTATTGTTTTGAGGTAAGGTATTGTATGTGTGTTATTGTACGATACTGTAGTTGTATCATGCACGATACAATATTGTTTTCATGCGTTATACAGTAGGTGTTAAATGTACAATACATGGCAATACTCACACAATAAAAGCCAAATTATTATTATTTTTTTATTCTATAATTCATTCAAATTTCATTATTTTATATACAAAGGAAAAAAATATAGGATTTTTTTTTAATACGCAAATTGTATTTTTCCATTGGGACGCGACAGACAGACAGATAGACACATTGGCACATTGCACGAGTAGTTTCACCTTCTCTATGGTTCCACTGTGGCTTCTTTAAACCCTTTTAGGAGAGTAATGGAACTTTCTGTCTCTCAAGAACTCTTAATGGCTGGGTTCTAATGGAGGCCAGTAAATAGACATTGGTGAAGTTAGGTTAGGTTAGGTTAGTTAGGTTAGGTTAGGGTAAGCTAGGGTAAGTTAGGGCACTGTGGGAACGTTTACAACAGACCTTAGAGCTAAAGATGTTTAGTGTTTGTTTGTGCCTATGTTGTAAAAATGGTTCAGTAATTAGAGTTGGTCATTATGGGATTTTCTTAAAGCCATTGTAGCTTAAAGAATATGTTTCCAAATTCGTCCTTAGTAATTTTTCCAATAATCGTCTAAGAGTTATAGATTATACCTTTTGCAAAGTAACCTCATTATTAAAAAAAATAATTGGGTATGATTATAAATATTTAATAATAAAAAAAATTATATATATATATATATATATATATATATATATATATATATATATATATATATTTCATTAGCCCAATAAAGCACGCGGACTTCTACATATAATCAACACTTCACCCCGCCAGGATTCGAACCCACGATCTTATAATTGGGACCGGGGAACGCTACCTCTGGGCCACCAGGACACAAAAAGCAGTTCTAGACTCTTGTTATATTTCACACAAAGCCTGTTCAACGAGCCGTGAACCTCTAATGGGGACCACCCGTGCCGCTTAGGTGATCAGCGTCTACCACCTCCCCCTCCCCCCCCTCCGCCCACGCCCCAGCCCCTCAATTCACCTCTGAGCATGATTCATGATCTCATTCCAATATGGCCAGGAAGACTTTCTTGAGAACATAATGGAAGTGTCATGGAAGCAATATATGAGAGAGGAAAATCTTCACGACGGCCGGAAAGTGGAGAGAGAGAGAGAGAGAGAGAGAGGGGGGAAAAAATAGAGGAACTTGAAGGAGCCAATATCTGAAGGTGAGGGAACTTGCTGGGGAAATTTATTACGTAAAGAAGAAAGTCTGAGGAAGTTAACCCGGAAAAATGTATTTATAGACATTAACTGTTCTTATGTCCGGGTTTTAGTGTCCGGTTTTTATGTTTTTTACGTACATTAGCTTCGGTGCTGCTCTGTGTGTGTGTGTGTGTGTGTGTGTGTGTGTGTGTGTGTTTAAGTACCTACACCTCACAAGCATTTCTCTTGCCTGTAAATAACTCTCAAACTACGACGATTAATCAACAATAATCTAACCTAACCTAACTTAACCTAACTTCTTATTCCTTGACCATTTGACCTTGTAGGAATCGTTCTGTGTGATATACAGTATTTACCAATTTTGAAGACTCTGGGTCGTACCGTTCGTGAGATATAGACGACTTCTGACCAAACGACTTGCACGACCCCACCATCTCAGACATAAACGACTTAAAGACTTGCACGACCCCACCATCTAGAGACATAAACGACTTCTGAACCAAACGACTTGCACGACCTAGCCACCTTAAGTCGTAAATTATGCCCCAATATCGATAAGAAAATATAAATAAAATGTAAATGGATAACAATAAAATAAACAAAAGACAATAAGGAGAAAATAAAATTCTAGTGTTTATAGAAATTAGAATAAGAAAGATTGAATAAAGATGTAATAAAGAAAGCATTAAACACATACATATAATAAAGAAGAAATACATAACGAAACAAGAAAAAATCGTAAAACAAAAATAACAAATAAAATAAAACACCAAATGAAACGAGGTATAAAGACAAAAGTAAAACAAAATAAAAATAAATATAAAATCGACGAGACTCAACATAATTTTAATATGCAAATTTCATCTCAGCGACTCACGGCCAAGTCAAAAACGGAAACAGCATTAAAAATAAACCCAATTGAGGAAATGTCCGAAAACTGGAGAATTTATCCGGATAGAAATACAACGTAGCCGGATATTTAAGTTTGTGTGTGATGCGGTTAGAAATACAACGTAGCCGGATATTGGAGTGTTGTTGAATTAGCCCGGATATAAATATAGCGTAACCGGATATTCGTGTTCTAGAATTAGTTCGGATATAAATACAACGTAACCGGATATTCGTGTTCTAGAATTAGTTCGGATATAAATACAACGTAACCGGATATTCAAGTGTTGTAGAATTAGTTCGGATAGAAATACAGCGTTACCGTATATTCAAGTGTGTGTGTAGTCCGAATAGACATATAACGTAGCCGGATATTCAAGTGTTGTAGAATTAGTCAGGATAAACAATGTAGCCGGTTAGTCAAGTGTTGTAGAATTAGTCCGGATGTAAATAAAACGTAACCGGATATTGGAGTGTTGTAGAATTAGTCCGGATATAAATACAACGTAACCGGATATTGGAGTGTTGTTGAATTAGTCCGGATATAAATACAACGTAACCGGATATTGGAGTGTTGTTGAATTAGTCCGGATATAATTACAACGTAACCGGATATTGGAGTGTTGTAGAATTAATCCGGATATAAATACAACGTAACCGGATAGTCAAGTGTTGTAGAATTAATCCGAACAGAAAAAATGCACGTACTCTAGGTAGGAAAAAAATTCGTCCGGTATAAAACTATACACATACATTGAGAAAGTTACTAAATTGTCAGGAAGAAAGCACACACACACACACACACACACGCTATATAAGTGTCCAGACAAAATACTAACAGACAATAACACAGACGTTACAGAAATGTCCGAACAAAATTAGTGACAAAATAGTGGGAGAGAGAGAGAGAGAGAGAGAGAGAGAGAGAGAGTTAAATAAAGCGAACTAGTGAGACAGGCCAGGGTACAAGAGAGCTCAGGCTTGACATGTGTTGACTTAAGGTCTCAAAATAAACAAGTGACTGCCTCCAGCCGTCCGGAGAAGACTTCACCTCGCACCCACGGCAACTGCTATCTCTCGCTGTCATTCTGCCTGTTATCTTTCGCTATTATCTCGTTATCGTTTCGTTATGAAGTCGTTATTACTTGCTATTATCGTTCGCTATCACTTCTGTTATTCTCTTATCATCCTGTTCTAGTGTTCGTTATTATCTCGTTATCGTTTCGTTATTACTTGTTGTTACATCGCTATCATCCTTTTGTGTGCGTTTTTTTCTAGTATGGTTTACTGTCACCATTCTATTAATGTTATTACCTAAGTCATAATCATTGTTCTCAGTTTCACACCCTGTTATCACCGTTATTATACTGTTATCACCGTTATGATACTGTTATCATCGTTACCACACTGTTATTATCACCCTTATGGTCACCCTGGCATAGTCCTGTCCCAACGAAGCACCACCACAGTACGCCCAAGCCTCGAGTTGACTTGCGCGTCAAAACACAAACAAAATGTACTTAGCCATTCCCCCGCCGCCGCTCGTGTGTACCAGAGAAAACACGGAACCAGTTTAGTGGGAGGGGAGACCGTGCTAGATGGCTATATTTGGTTTCATACAGGGGATGAGTGCTGAGTTGTTTCCCTGTGCCCGAAGATATGAGAGACCCTCCTCCTTACCCCGCTACCACCATCATCAACCCTACTGCGCGCTCTCTCTCTCTCTCTCCCCGGTTAAGCTAAATTGATAACATGTTTTACGTTGGACAGTGGTGGATCAACAATTATATTCATATTATATATATATATATATATATTATATATATCTATATATATATATATATATATATAATATATATATATATATATATATATATATATATATATGAACTTGCTCCAATAGTCTCTTATCAGTATTATTATCTTCGAGGGTTTTCCTTATAGTCTACAACTTTTTTATCGTAATGTGCATTATTATTATTATTTTTATTATTATTATTATTATTTATTATTATTATTATTATTATTATTAAACAGAATAATGACATCCACAATAAGAGACATCCCAAGAAAATCCAATAATAATAATAAATCTGTCTTGTTTAGCAATAAGAGGAGGAAGGGAATTACTCACAGAGAAGGAGAGATGAAATTAAGGGTTAACTTACCAATTTCTGAGTCTGTGTACAATATTGCTGTAATATCCGTCTGATGCGTGATGGTGAATATTTGTACTTCTTGGTGTAGTGTGTTGAGAGAGAGAGAGAGGATAAAAATTCTATTAAGTAAAATTATCACTATAGCATTATTACTACCACTCAATACTAGCTTTATCACGACTATTCGTATCACCACCACTACTATCAGCACTACTACCACCACCACCACTACTACCACCACTTCCAGTATCACCATCACTACCACCACTAACACCACCAACACAACTACCTGATGGTGGTGGGGGTGGGAGTAGTGATAGTGGTGGTAGTTGTGGTGAAAGTGGTGGTAGTAGTGAAAGTGGTGGTAGTTGTGGTGAAAGTGCCCTCCATTACGTTAATTACAGTCCGCCATGACGCTGATACGAGGGAAGATGAGGGCGGGAGAGGAGGAGGGCGAATAGGGAAGGAGGGAGGGGGAGGAGGAAGAGGAAAGGGGGGAGAGACAAATGCATGAACCCCTGTGTAATGAAATGAGAGAGAGAGAGAGAGAGAGAAACATAGTGAAAAATATAGAGAGAAAGAGAACAAAAAGAGAGAACGAACGAGAAAGAAAATGCAGATAAGAAAAGAGAGAAAGGGCGAGAGAACGAATTAGTCTGTGTGAGAGAGATACAAAATAAGAGAAAAGGTGAGAAAAATAAAACGTGGTATAAACGAAAGACAGAGAAAGAATACACATGGATAAAAAAGGAAATGGGATAGAGACCATGAGAGATGAGAAGGTGGTGAAAGAATTATGATAATACGCGGGAAAAGTAAAAAAAAAAAAAAAAGTAGGAAAGTCGGAGAAAAAAAACGCATGAAAATTAGAGAAAATGCGGAATAAATAAAAAAAAACGCGGGAAAAATCAATAGTGCAGGAAAAAAAATGCGGGAAAAGTAATGTAGGAAGTAAAAAAAAAACAGGAAAATTAGACAAATATACTGAGAAAATGTAAGAAAAAAATAGCGGGAAAAAACACTAAAACAAACGAAACTAAAACACCCAAACGACTGGATAAAAGCGGATAAAAGAACAATAAAGTACAAAACAGGAAAACATTGAACTAAAATGAAAAAAAAAACACACGAAAAAAAAAGTGATGTTTTTCTTTGCTTTGCGCCGACCTTAATGGAACAGGAAGACCTCGCTTGAGTATTTAAGGTCTTGACTGGCAGCAGGAAAAAAAACATGTTATTGCCTGTTTTCCATTCCTTTAATGGGACGGAAAGAGCCCTAATGGGAGAGAAAAAGTTGTTATGGGTTTGGGGAAGTCTTGTGATGGGAGGGGGGGATGGATTTTCATAGGAGAGGGAAGGAAACTTTTGATGGGTGAGGGGGGAACTTTTGATGGGTGAGGGGGAAACTTTTGATGGGTGAGGGGGAAACTTTTGATGGGTGAAGGGGAACTTTTGATGGGTGAGGGGGGAACTTTTGATGGGTGAAGGGGAAACTTTTGATGGGTGAGGGGGGAACTTTTGATGGGTGAGGGGGGAACTTTTGATGGGTGAAGGGGAACTTTTGATGGGTGAGGGGGAACTTTGATGGTGAGGGACTTTGATGAGGGGAAAGTTTTGATGGGTGAGGGGGGAACTTTTGATGGGTGAGGGGGGAACTTTTGATGGGTGAGGGGGAAAGTTTTGATGGGTGAGGGGGAAACTTTTGATGGGTGAGGGGGGAACTTTTGATGGAAGGGGAAGATTTTAATGGGAAAGATAATAATTCGATTGGGGAACCCGCTGGGAGAGGAAAACCATTAGCGGAAGAGAGGGATTCTAATGGAAAAGAATGGGACAGAGAGATTATTTATGGAATTAAATTTATATCTAATAGCACGGCCCACCTGTCTAATGGAACGACCCACCTGGCTAATGGCACGACCCACCTGTCTAATGGAACGGCCCACCTGGCTAATGGAACGGCCCACCTGGCTAATGGCACGACCCACCTGTCTAATAGCACGGCCCACCTGTCTAATGGAACGGCCCACCTGGCTAATGGCACGACCCACCTGTCTAATGGAACGGCCCACCTGGCTAATGGAACGGCCCACCTGGCTAATGGCATGGCACATGTCTAATGGCATAACTCACCTGTCTAATGCCATGTCACACCTGTCTAATGCAATGGCGCACCTGTCTAATGGCACGGTGCACCTGTCTAATGGGTCTCCTTGCAACTAAGTGGACCACAGGGCCATTTAAAGGTGTATACGGGATCTCTATTGACGTTTCTTGTCTGGTGGTTAGGCCAGTGTGTGTGTGTGTGTGTGTGTGTGTGTGTGTGTTTAGTGCAGCCTCGATACAGCTTCCAAGAGTTGAGTTTGTTTATCTAGGGGTTAATGACGGCTAGATGCTGGTGGTTAGTGGTAGTAGTGGTGGTGGTTTTGGTAGTAGTGGTGGTTGTTCGGGTAGTAGTAGTGGTAATGGTGGTTTTGGTAGTAGTGGTGATGTTAGTAGTAGCCACAATATATGGGCCAAAAATAGCATAAAGGAAAAGAAGAAAAAAAATAGCCCCAAACCCCGTAATTAGCCATGAGTAGCCAAATATAGCCAAAATATAACTACAAATAACCATAATATATTGATTAGCCTCGAATAGTCAAATAGCCCCAAAAATATAGCAAGAAAATAGCCTTTATAACTAAAAATAGTACCTCAACACTTTCACGATTTTCCTCATCTTAGGAAATAATTGGTGTTTGTTTTCTTTCGATTTCCTGTTATTTTCATTCATATTCTTCTTTTGTTTCTTCTCGTGAATTATCCGATTTTCTTGTTTATGTTTTACCAGCTTTGTGTTTACTCGTCCTCTCTCTCTCTCTCTCTCTCTCTCTCTCTCTCTCTCTCTCTCTCTCTCTCTCTCTCTCTCTCTCTCTCTCTCTCTCTCTCTAACAAAGACACAAAGACAAACTCACTCGCTCTCAAAATATAATTAATTAATTAACACAGATTCTAAAATTCCGTCCAACAAAATTGAATTAATAAAGCTCCCTGAACATCAAAGCACAGCTGGTAGAAGCATTCCACCATCTGGCTGTGTGAAGGACAGATGGTAGAAACATCCCACCAACTGGGTCTTGTATCACAGCTGGTTAGAATCATAGGTTTCACAGCTGGTTAGAATTATCACTAGGTCTCACAGCTGGTTAGAATCATCACCGGGTCTCACAGCTGGTTAAAGTCATCACTATTTGGGTCTTACAGCTGGTTAGAATCATCACTAGGTCTCACAGCTGGTTAGAATCATCACTAGGTTTCACAGCTGGTTAGAATCATCACTATTTGGGTCTCACAGCTGGTAAAAAAAATCTCAATTATCGTGAATAATAATAATTAATAAGTGACTGATGAATGTATGTCTGGCAGCTAATGAATAATGTGTTTTAATGTGTGAAGAAATGACGTGTTATGAATTATGTTAACACTGAGTAAAGGGTGTTATTGTTAATGTGTGTTGTTGTTGTTGTTGTTGTTGTTATTGTTCTCTTGTTATTGTAAGTGGTGGTGGTGGTCTTCTTCTTCTTCTTCTTCTTCTTCTTGCTCTTCATCTTTTTATTCTTATTCTTTCTTGTTGTTGATCTTCTTCCCTTTCTCTCCCTGTTCCTTCTTTAACTTTCTCTTTCATCCTTCTGCTTCCTTTATCCATACATTTCTCCCCTTCCTCTTTATCATGTGCCTTCCTCTCTCTTCTCCCTCGTGGTTGAAGGGATAAAATAACGCCTCCGTAGCTCCAGTACCCGGGATCGATGCTGGATATTAGATGGAGGATATAAAGTGGCCTTCCCCTTATGTTTCTCTCTCTCTCTCTCTCTCTCTCTCTCTCTCTCTCTCTCTCTCTCTCTCTCTCTCTCTCTCTCTCTCTCTTCATGGGACCGACTTTAATAAATATACCAATTACTTTTTTTTTCATTAAAGTTACATTGCAAAAATAATTCAAGACACCCATGAGAAATAACACTCTTCCCCCCTCCAGCACCCCCCCATTCCACCCCTCCCCCAACACCCCCTCCAGCACCCCCCCCCACTCCACCTCTCCAACACCCCCCCTCCAACCCCTCCCCCAACACCCCCCTCCAGCACCCCCCCACTTCACCTCTCCAACCCCACTCTACCCCTCCCCCAACACCCCCCTCCAACCCCCCCCTCCCTCCTCCCCCAAAGAAGAAAGATAATAATATTTTGTTCTGATGAAAGGAAGAACTTATATCACTCTCGATAATAAAAAGTAATTCCAAAATTCTTTTTTTTTTTTTACGAGAGTTTCATGATTCCTAATTCCCATATTCCAGATTATAGAATTATTGAGGTAGTGTTCCTATTTTTTCTTTGTTGTTTTGCCTCTTTTTCTTCTAACTTCAAAAGGTATTGTGTGTGAGAGAGAGAGAGAGAGAGAGAGAGAGAGAGAGAGAGAATGAGAGAATGAAAAGCTAAAAAAAAAATATATATACCAAATTCGTTCTGAAAAATTCATTAAATCCAGCTTGTAATCCGGACAAAACCTTTAGCACTGTAACCCTGTAATATCAGAGTGAAAGCATTACACACCTCGAAATACTGTCTACCTTTCTGTATCTCGTCTGTAATTTATGGTTTGTGTATTTTATATAAATCCATTACTGTATTGTTGTTTTTTTGTATTACGTGTAAGAAAGAAAATAGTGTGTTATGATAATTATTATTTTTTTTATTGTTATTGTTATTATTGGTATTGTTGTTGTTGTTGTTATCATTATTATTATTATTATTATTATTATTATTATTATTATTAGTAGTAGTAGTAGTAGTAGTAGTAGTAGTATTATTAGTAGTAGTAGTAGCTAATCTAGAGTACGCACATAGTATATTTTACAACATCAGCATCAACAGTACCGCCATGTTAGTTCCCACTGTGGTCTTCTCTTCAATTATCACAAAAAAAAGATTTATTCCTCCATTAAAGGATAATTTATTCCATCGAGAAACTCAAAGGATGTTCGAACCTGTCTCTTGGGCGCTGTGTCGTGGTAGTAGTCTTTGTCTCTCTGTCTCATTGTATATCTGTTTATTATGCATCTCTCTCTCTCTCTCTCTCTCTCTCTCTCTCTCTCTCTCTCTCTCTCTCTCTCTCTCTCTCTCTCTCTCTCTCTCTGCTTACACCCATTTAAACATGTACCCAAATACTTTCCCCATAAAACACACACACACACACACACACACACACACACACACGTCTGTAGCTGTCGCCTTCATTGATTTCACTAAAGCGTTCGACCTAGTCGACCACAATATAATCATCAACAAAGCTATTGACCTCGGGCTTCGAAGAAGCCTCATACCATGGCTTACAGACTTCCTCAGTGACCGACGCCAAGCTGTACGCTTCCGAGGGGCTGTCTCCACCTTTCAGTCACTCACCTGTGGCGTCCCCCAAGGCACCAAGATGGGACCACTCTGCTTCCTTATGCTCATCAATGATGCCCTAAGAGAAACCCCTGCTCGCTGGAAATATGTCGACGACTCCACCATTGGGATCAGCGTCAACAATTCTGCTCCCAACTATACCGCCCTTCAGGATTTATTGAACAGTCTCCAAAACTGGGCTACCAACAACCATGTCACCATCAACCATACCAAGACCATGGTTATGCACATCAACCTCTCCTCCGACATTGTCCCACCTCCTTCCATTACTCTAGGTCCGAACACACTCCAGGTCGTAGATTCCACGAAGCTCCTCGGCGTCACCATAGACAACAAACTAAATTGGAAACCACACGTCAATGAAGTTGTCAAATCCTCCAGTTTCCGTCTCCACCTCCTCCGCCGACTCAAGTCCCTCGGAGTTCCTGCACACGAGCTCCTCAGTGTTTACACAACATTCATACTTCCCAAGCTCACCTATGCCTCCCCCACCTGGTCTTCCTCCCTAAATGCCACACAACGTAAACACCTAGAAAAAGTGCAAAAGAGGGCATGCAAGATTATTCTCTCCTCCTCCTACTCCACATATCAAGAAGCGCTCAACACACTGACCCTTTCGACTCTCACTGACCATCACCACGACCTCATCTGCAAATTTGGTAAGAAGCTTCTACACCATCCCCGACACCGGCTCCTACTACCACCCGAGGTCCCTTGTCCGAGAATTGCTGTTCGACACCACAACCGCATCCAGCCCATACGTGCACGAACTGATCGCTATAAGAACAGCCCAGTCCCAACCATTGTAAAAATTATCAATAACTTGTAATACTGTAACACTGTCACTATGTTGAATTGAACTGTAGTTTGAGCTTTTCCCCATCTAAGTTATTATATGTCTTATTTGTGTCACTTATGTTACTTGTATATTATTTGTAATTCGTAACCCATTCCCCAAATATGTAACTGTATATTTTCAGCCTTCTGGCTGCCAAGCTCTTTCAATAAACCGTTAATTATTATTATTATTATTATTATTATTATTACACACACACACACACACACAGCATTCATCACTTTCATCCAAGTCAATTGTGCGTAAAGTCTCCCTGCATTACTTGTGTGTGTGTCCCCCTATGTATCACGTATACATAGGTGCCACCGTTGATGGAAAGCCCTTATGTATCAGTTTATATACGTGTGTATCACCCTTGAGGCTCCATGTATCAGGTGTATAGTGTATATGTGTCACTCTTAATAACTGGATCATTATATGTGTCTTTAGTCTTGAGTAAGAACTAACTACATGTGATGTGGTTATTCTTGTTTATTGTTAATGGATTGGTGTAATTACTGACCTCTGTTGCGCGCTTAAAGACCTTAGTTGTTGAAGCGTCGTAGTACCATTATAACAACAACAACAACAACAACAACAACAACAACTACAACAACAACAACAACAACAACAACAGCAACAACAACAACAACAATAACAACAACAACAACTACAACAACAACAACAACAACAACAACAACACGCTTTTTCCTTTCCTTTTATATCAGCAATCATCAGTATTTCTTCTTCTTCTTCATATATTTTATTATTATTGAAAGCGAAAACTCCAAGTGAAAGAAGAATTATCCCTCTCTCTTTCTCTCCCTTTCTTACATTTTCTTCAGTGTCAAAATTTCGAATAAAAATAAAAAAAAATTCAGATATAAAAAATCCGTAATTTATTGTTATATTTGTTAAATTTAAAAAATAAAATTTCAACTAAGCAATTATTTTTTTTTAATATTTAAAGTCAAAATTAAACACACGAAATATGAGGTAAAAATAACCTTCACTTTTTCTTCATTTACTTCAAAGTCAAAATGAAAATGCAAAAATATCAAATAAAAATATATCTTCCGCTTTTACCTTTTTTTTTTATAGTCATTTAAAATTCCGGCGCCAGAAAGGTGAATTTTAGGCAGTCAGTTGATACCGTCGTACAGTAGAGGGTAAAGCCTCACATAAATTTGGAATTTCATTTGACTCGGACATTGCAAAGGTAGTTTCCATAGGGTGGGGTGGGGAGGGGGTTAGAGTGGGGGAGAAATGGGGAAGTGGGTGGGGTGATGGAGGTTAGTGGGGAGTGGGTAGGGAGGGGGACCGATATATGATGCTACTCCGATAGGGCGCTTGAGTTGTTATTATTATTTTTATTATTATTTGCTTTTGAATAAATAGTCTTAAAAGTCAAACATTTTTTTTAGTACGGGACAGATAGATAGATAGATAGATAGATAGATAGACATTACAAACTTTGGTAAGAGAGAGAGAGAGAGAGAGAGATCACCTCCAACAGGGTTTGATAATTGAAATGAGAGACAAAAATAAAGACAAATTAACAAAACAAAGAGAAACAGCCTGAGCAAAGTCCCTTGACAGAGAGAGAGAGAGAGAGAGAGAGAGAGAGAGAGAGCTAATTGAGACACAGGCTTGTCAGACGGGCAGATTAATGGTGGTAATTTACTTTGGTTTACCCTTGAGAATGAGGAGAAAACGGGAGGCGGGAGTCAATTATTGTTCTTTGGCCGTAGCTTTTGCAGGTATTATTATACATACATACATACATACACACATACTTAAACATACATACATACATACATACATACATACATACTTAAGCATACATACATACTTAATTGTGTTCATGGATATATACACACACAAACACAAATATGCACATACATGTTTTTATGCAAACAACACACACACACACACACACACACACACACAATTAACCGGACAATTACCGAACATAACTGATTTTTTCGGTGTGCTTTTACCGGACCAGAAGTGACCACAAAACACACACTTAACCGGCCAATAAAGAGTTATGTCTCGTTCAACCGGACATTCGGCTATTCGGAATAAACATTTTTTTCCGAAGGTTATTTTACCGGATTTTGAGGAACCAGCTGCTTAATTCTGTCGTATAAAATTAGTAGGGAAAAATTTTACCTTTTTTTTACCGGATAATGAAGTTTTTTAGGCGGACATAATTAGGATGATGTGGATTAACGAATATTAGAATAAGGGGAGGAGGAGGAGAAGAATGAGGAGGAGAAGAGGGAAAAGAAGAGGAGGAGAAGAAGATTGAGAAGGAGAAAGATGAAGAGAATACGAGGAGGGCGAAGAGAAAAAGAAGAAAGAAAAATAAATGTATGAAGAAGAAAATGAAGAAAGAGAAAACGAAGAAGAGTTAGGAACGAATTTTTAACCAGTGATGTCAGACAGGCATACATTACCCAGAAATGATTAGCCATTCAGGTCAGTTAAATATCGATTAGCAAGTCGGCAGTGTTGAAGAGCATGGGAAAGATTAGCTACTCAGGTAAGTCGGCGGTGAAGCATCGTCAGAGAAGGATTATCCAATCAGTGGTGTAGCAACGTTGGTAAAGATTAGCCAGTCAGTGGTATTACATCGTTGGAGAAAGATTAGCCAGTCAGTGGTATTACAACGTTGGAGAAAGATTAGCCAGTCAGTGGTATTACAACGTTGGAGAACGATTATCCCAATCGGCGATATAGAAGTATCAAAAAGAGATTATATGCCCCTCCAAATCATCATATATCGATTAGCCAGTCGGTGGAGCAGCAATGACAAACACCAGCTAATCAAGTCACGCCCGTACACCAGCCACCCAAGCCCTGATAGTGAGCAGGACAAGGACTTACCAGCACTGATGATAATGTCTCTCGTACAATGGGAACAAGCTGTCGTATCTGAGGCTGTTAATATGCTAATCTCACCTGCCAATCACGGTCGTTAACGGGTATAATACAAGTGCCTGCAGGTCATTACAATCATGGTACTGGTAGTTACAAAAGATAATGGGGATTATTTACAGGTTATTATAAAAATACAGGTAGAGGGGGGTGTTGCCAGGTGAGGTGTGGATGTTTATGAAGGGGTGATGTAATTAGTGAAGTATCAGGTGTGTAGGTATTTAGTCAAAGTCATGGTAGGTGTAGTGCGTGTGTTTTGTGTGTGTGTGTGTGTGTGTGTGTGTGTTTCTGTTTATGTATAAATACGTACATACACTAAATACATGCATACACAAACAAACACACACACACACACACACACACACACACACACACACACACACACACACCTACCTCAAAAACCACAATGAATAAAAAAAAAAGATGAAACAATTTAAATGGCTCACATACAGGCAATCATACGTTTAAATTAATTTATTCAAGTTGGTACAAAAAAAATTCCATCCAGTTGAAAAAAATATATTCACAGCTTTTAATTGCAGGTTCAAATTATTCATGTTGTAAAAATTAATGCGTATTGCTTCTAAGGTCTAATGAAGGGCGATAACACACACACACACACACACACACACACACACACACACACATTACACCTGTAAAAACAAACAAATAATACTGACCAAACACAAATAAAAAAACTACAACACACGGGAAATACACCTTCAAGAGAGAGAGAGAGAGAGAGAGAGAGAGAGAGAGAGAGAGAGAGAGATTTTTAATTCTTGAGCAATCGTAGGCTAATGGGTTCTCTTGGTCTCATTTACAAGTTGTGAGTGTGTGCTTGTAAGATGTGTTTATGATACTTCTTCTGTGTGTGTGTGTGTGTGTGTGTGTGTGTGTTTCTGTATCTACATTACAGTAAAGTGCTGAGAGTTTTTTGTGTGTATGCGTGTGAGTGTATGTGTCACTCTGTCTCACTTTTGATATATATATTAAATTGCTAGTGTATGATTTTTATATGTGTGTGTGTGTGGGTGCGTGTGCATATCCCTTCTACGTGTGTGTGTGTGTGTGTGTGTGTACCATTTAAACGTACACACCCGCAGTAATTACACTTGTTGGCCAAAATTCCAACAATATGAGTTTAAAGTATTTATACTGAACTGCCTGGGAATTTTAACCGGAAATGCATAGTTAAATTTATTCAATAAAAACAATTTACTTTCTGTAAACCCCCCAAAAAAGAAATACATTTTTGAAAATTTAAAAAAATAATGAAATGTAAAAAAAATATAATTTTAATTCTACATAAATTCCGGTATTTCTTAGTCCGGTAAAAATGCACATTGGCTGAATTTCTTTTCTCAGGTAAAAATTCACATTCCGGAATTTCTTTTTGTCCGTTAAAAATGCACATTCCCTTAATTTCTTTCGTCCGGTAAAAATGCACATTCCGGAATTTCTTTTGTCCAATAAAAGTGAACATCGACGAATTTCTTTTGTCCGGATTTTTTTTTTAAATTCAGGAGGTTCTCATTATCCGGAGGCGGTGAGAATTTAGGGATGTGATGGTCTGGTTCAAGCTCAAATGACCCGGAAAATGTAAAGCCGGTAATGTTATGTTTCTCTCTCTCTTCTCTCTCTCTCTCTCTCTCTCTCTCTCTCTCTCTCTCTCTCTCTCTCTCTCTCTCTCTCTCTCTCTCTCTCTCTTTCAGGTGGGAAGAGAAAACTGTGAAATTCCGGATAGATAAGAGATATCCGGCCTAGTGGGTCGTAACTCACTTCATTGTCCGTTTAAGAGTGTTTTGCGGTCATCTGGTGTTTGGTAACGACAATACACACACACACACACACACACACGGCAGTCGGGTTATTGTGATTAACTGTGTATGTGTGTGTGTGTGTGTATGTGTGTGCGTGTGTGTGTGTATGTGTGTGTGTTTGTGGTATTTTATCAGTTTTGAAAATGAGGCGTGATGAATCTATCTATCTATCTATCTATCTATCTATCTATCAGTGTGTCTATTTTTTGCTTATTTGTCTTGTCATCTCGCTTTTTTCTCTCTTTTTCTTAGTACATCTCTCTCTCTCTCTCTCTCTCTCTCTCTCCTCTCTCTGGTCATGTCATTATCGTCCGGTAAATTGCGGATTCCGGAATTTCTTTTGTCCGATAAAATTGCAAGATTCCGGGAGGTGTTCAGTATCCGGAAATGGATAGAATTTCGGCTTGTCGATGGTCCGGTTAAAGTTAAATTGACCGGTAAATGTAAAGTTCCGTAATGTTGTGTCCGGTTGGGAGGCAAAATCGAATTCTTCTCTCTGGAAGCGTTAACGAGGGAATTGTCCGGTTTAGTGAAATGGTCGAGAAATGACTCTAAATTTGGATTTCTTTCTTTCTTTCTTTCTTTCTTTCTTTCTTTCTTTCCTTCTTTCTTTCTTTCTTTCTTTCTTTCTTTCTTTCTTTCTTTCTTTCTATCAATATCTTTCTTCCTTCCTCAATATCTTAATTTTTTTTTCTCTCTCTCTCTCTCTCTCTCTCTCTCTCTCTCTCTCTCTCTCTCTCTCTCTCTCTCTCTCTCTCTCTCTCATTATCCCAAGTACCTGTTCATATCCTTCCATTCCACCAAAACAAACAATAATAAATTAGATTGCGTGACATCTATCAGTGATCCGAGCGAGTTGCTCCTTCAATTCCGGTTGACAAATGATCGCTGAGTTCCGGATAGATAAGAGAAGAAGTCCGGTTAATAGGGTAGTAACTTGGTTTGTTTTCCCATAAAGTGTGTGTTTGAGTGTGTGTTTGGGAGGTCATTCGGTTGTTTGGTGAAGGTAGTATAAACACACTCACATTAACACACCCAGATTCTCACATTTTAGTTTGGTTACAGTTCGCTTGTTGTCCGGTTAATTGTGTGTGTGTGTGTGTTTCGACCGATTTTGTTGTTTTATGTTATTAGTTATTCTCTCTCTCTCTCTCTCTCTCTCTCTCTCTCTCTCTCTCTCTCTCTCTCTCTCTCTCTCTCTCTCTCTCGCTCTCTCCAATATGTCTACCATCTTTCCCTACCACCACTACTTAATCAACCTGTCATACCATCATTATCACTACTACTACCACCACCACCACTACCACCATCACTTAATCAACCACAGCCATACCAACACATAACAGCCACACGTCACCTACACTATCGTGACACTTACTAACGTACACTACAGTGTCACGTCTTACCGCTCCACCTTCGTCGTCGGCTGAAAGAATACACCCGAGTATTTCTTCTTTGTCTTCCTCTATCTTTCTTTTTCTTGTCTTTTTTGTATTCTTTTTGTCTTCCCTGGGTGTTTCCTTTTGTGTATTCGCTTAGATCTTGTTGTTGTTCTTCTTCTTGTTCTTCTTCAGTCAAGCTTAAATCTTCTTCTTCTTCTTCTACTTCAGTCAAGCTTAAATTTTCCTCTTCTTCTTCGTTTCTCCTTTTGTCTTGTCTCAGGAATGTCTTTTTTTGTCTTGTTTTTATTCTTCTTTTATCTTTCTGTTCTTGTTTTTATCGCTTCATTACTTCCCTTCCTTGTTTTTGACTCTCGCTGTTTTCTTTGTGTCTGTTATTCTTTTCTTTTGTTAGTTATTACTTATTTCTTTATTCCTTGATACGTTATTAGTATTCATTCTTCTTTCCTTCTCGATTTCATTAACTTGATTTTTTTCGATTTTTTATTTCATTATTACTATTTCTGTATTTTTTATTTCTATTTTTTCCTATTCTTCTTTATTCTCTAATTCCTCTATTTACATCCTTTTATCAACATCATCTTTATCCAAGTCTATCACCATTACCATTATTTTCTTCTCATTATTCATACTTTATCACATACTTCCTCATAACCTGTAATGAATATCTCCTTTATATAGGTTCATTAAAGATTCAGGTAAATAGACGTAGTGTATAAATATAGAACATAGTTTAAGTGTCCTACTTATATATTACTTATAAATTGTGTGTTTATCATTAAGTGGATTAAATTCACACTTTATAATTCTTCTGTGTGTGTGTGTGTGTGTGTGTGTGTGTGTGTGTGTGTGTGTGATTGAGCTAGATGTGTGTGTATGATCGAACCAGGTGTATGTGTATATATGATCGAGCCGTGTGTGTGTGTGTGTGTGTGTGTGTGTGTGTGTGTGTGTGTGTGTGTGTGTGACCTCAATATTTTGTAGTTTAAAGTGGCCCCAAATAACTAAACATATCGCAGTACCCAGCAAGAAATGTTCCCGAAAGGTTTGAGTTATATATTGAATAAAAATGTTAGAAATTTGAGTTTCTTAGGATTTATGTACCTAAGTTTATTTCACGAGATGGTTAAACACGCTAACGCTAACCTGCCCTAATCTAATCTAACCTAACGTGACCTGATATACCCTAACATACCATAACCTCACCTAACATTGCTTACCTTAACCCTACCTTACCCTACCTTACCCAACCCTACCCTCCCAGGTATAGCATTACAGTGAGCAATCTTCAGGTGATAAAAGTAATTGTATTGCTTTGAGATATTCATTTTCTTCACGATATTACAAGAACAATTTTCAATGTTTTCTGTACTAGTAACCTCAATACAAAAAGAGTGGTATCAATTGCAATTTTCTTCTTCTTCTTCTTCTTCTTCTTCTTCTTCTTCTTCTTCTTCTTCTTCTTCTTCTTCTTCACTCAAGCTAATTTTTTTAGTCATATGTAAGGAATTGTTTGTATGTATTCGATATGTGCTTTAGTCATGTATCCCATCATGTATCCCGCCATGTATCCCGCCATGTATCCCATCATGTAACCCATCATGTATTCTTTATGATACACTAAATAACCATAAAAGAAAATAAGATCCCTGGAAGTTGTTCATATGTGGGGTAATTTCTTCTTTCTTTTTATTCTCTTCTCAGTTGTTGTGTTTCAATTATCATACTTTATCATACTGGTACACGATAGATACGCGTTTATAATAATTGCTTGACCCCAGAATAGCTTGGAGTATAAATGATAAGAAGCCATTAGTTATTTGGATATTAAAAAACACATTAAATTAACACTGTACTGTATATATCTTTTATATTTTATCTTATCAATTAATTATAGAACAAGGAAATATAGTCTAATTACTTAACTTGACCTCAATAATTATCTCCTTTGTTTGGGAAGATTAATTATCATCAGAAATATATCAATAAATTCTATATAAATACCACCTTACTTAGAATTTATTGAAGGGGAATTAAAAAAAAAAGTATTTATTTTTTAAAGTTTATTGTTGTTTGGGGTCAATATATTTTTTGGGGGGGGGGAGGGAGAAGGGGGGGAGAGGGGGGGGGGTGTTTGTTTACCTTTTCTGTGACAGGTGAGATATTTGGTTCATTACCTGTGTTCCATTTTGCTTGTGATGGTTGGTGGGTATTCTGTACGTGTATTGGAGTTGAGATGTGTTAGTGTGTGGTGGGTGCGTTTTACTGTGTAGCTGTTTTTCTTTGTATCTGTGTTTGTCTGTCTTACTGTTGTCACTTATTTTGTTTGTTTTCTTTCTCTTTGTCTGTTTTTCATCTTTTCTGTAATATATTTATATCTATTTCTGTTCGTCTGTTTCTCTCTTTATCGTCTTTTTTTCCCTCTCTGTTTCTGTCTTCTCTCTTTCCCTCTGTCTCTCTCTCTCTCTCTCTCTCTCTCTCTCTCTCTCTCTCTCTCTCTCTCACCTACCTGTAAAACATTAACACCTCCATAAACCAGGATTAAACTAGTAAACCTCGTGAATTTAATACCTTCACTTCTTCCTTTACAGTGACTTTAAGGAGACACCATACAGATTGTGTCCTGGTCTACAGTGACACGATAGCGTTCCTACAGTGAGACGATAGCGCTCTTACAGTGACACGATAGCGCTCTTACAGTGACTCGTATCTACAAACTTTCTACAGTGAGATGTCAGATTTGCTGCAGTGACGTGTAGTGAATGAAATACTACTGTGACAATGCTACAGTGAATGAACTACAGTGGCAACGCTATAGTGAATGAGCTACAGTGACTAATACACAGTGAACTAAGTCAACTCAAATTTTTTTTTATTGTATATGAATCTTAATTTGCAAAGTCTCTGTAAAATGACCTGACCTTTTTTGACCTGATAACAGTGGTGAACGACCGAGTGATTCTTGGATACAACTACTTGGGGTGGTTTATGTACGACTCATTGGACGACCTCTGAGATAAGAACTATTGGCAACCCTTAAGACGACCACGATTGAAGTCTCTGAAACGACTCAATAAAGCCTTACGAGACGACCTTTAAAACACCAATCAAACCCTGTGAAAACGACCCCCAAACGACTTCCATCTATAAAGTCGTCGCCGTCGTTCCTGCTAGTGACATTCTGACCCTACCACGACTATGTCAGGTCAAAGGTCACTACACTGTATCTTTCTCCTCCTGGCGATCATCACAGGTGAGTGACCTTAAATGAGCTCTTGAGTCTTAACCTCATAAATATTTCCTAACCTTGCCTTCAATACCAAGTTGAATTGTTATAAGAACTTACTATATCATTTATTTTCAGGTAGGTGAATATATATACCTGTATAATATATGGTCAGAGATATACATTAAAGGCTATAGAACCAAATAGCTCGCATATATAATAATAATAATAATAATAATAATAATAAATAATTAACGGTTTATTGAAAGAGCTTGGCAGCCAGAAGGCTGAAAATATACAGTTACATATTTGGGGAATGGGTTACGAATTACAAATAATATACAAGTAACATAAGTGACACAAATAAGACATATAATAACTTAGATGGGGAAAAGCTCAAACTACAGTTCATTTCAACATAGTGACAGTGTTACAGTATTACAAGTTATTGATAATTTTTACAATGGTTGGGACTGGGCTGTTCTTATAGCGATCAGTTCGTGCACGTAGGGGCTGGATGCAGTTGTGGTGTCGCACAGCAATTCTCGGACAAGGGATCTCAGGTGGTAGTAGGAGCCGGTGTCGGGGATGGTGTAGAAGCTTCTTACCAAATTTGCAGATGAGGTCGTGGTGATGGTCAGTGAGAGTCGAAAGGGTCAGTGTGTTGAGCGCTTCTTGATATGTGGAGTAGGAGTGGGAGAGAATAATCTTGCATGCCCTCTTTTGCACGTTTTCTAGGTGTTTACGTTGTGTGGCATTTAGGGAGGAAGACCAGGTGGGGGAGGCATAGGTGAGCTTGGGAAGTATGAATGTTGTGTGTGTGTGTGTGAGTGTGTGTGTGTGAGTGTGTGTATGTAAGTGAGTGTGTGTGAGTGTCTATGTATATTCATGTCGTTTTAGGTATACAGGATATGTGTGCATGTGTGAATATCTGTATGTATACGTATGTGCGTCTGTGAGTATATTTGTATATTGATATTATTCCATGTGTATAAGTACGGTTGTGTGTGTGTGTTTGTGTAATATATTTTGGCACCTGTGTTGATGTGTGTGTGCGTACATGAGCGTGTGTGTGTGTGTGTGTGCGTATGAAAATAATTGACACTAATAATAACAACAATAACAACTATTACTACAACTACAAACACAACAACAACAACAACAACAACAACTATTACTACAACTACAAACACAACAACAACAACAACAACAACTATTACTACTACTACAAAAACAACAATAACAATAATATGTGCGTGTTTATGTGCGTTTTTAAGTGCACTCATGTGGGTATACGTCTGGAGGTGTGGTCAGGTGCGTGTCGGAGTGGTTAAAATATTGTTTCTTTACCTGAGCAACAATTAGGGTGATGTTATTCATTCTCAGAGACACGCCCAAGTAACACGGCGCCTTGACATGCTCTCTCTCTCTCTCTCTCTCTCTCTCTCTCTCTCTCTCTCTCTCTCTCTCTCTCTCTCTCTATCGTATTTACTCACTCTTTCTTCCATTATATGTTTATTTATTTTGCTCTCTCTCTCTCTCTCTCTCTCTCTCTCTCTCTCTCTCTCTCTCTCTCTGTCTATCGTATTTACTCACTCTTTCTTCCATTATATGTTTATTTATTTTGTTCTCTCTCTCTCTGTCTCTGTCTATCGTATTTACTCACTCTTTCTTCCATTATATGTTTATTTATTTTGTTCTCTCTCTCTCTCTCTCTCTCTCTCTCTCTCTCTCTCTCTCTCTCTCTCTCTCTCTCTCTCTCTCTCTCTCTCTCTCTCTCTCTGATACCTGTCAACACCTGACCTTTACCTCCCGTTATGACACTCCGTCTGTATTCTCAAGAAATCGTAAGATAAATTTCTCTCTTCACTGCCGACGCGAGAATGTGTGTGTGTGTGTGTGTGTGTGTGTGTGTGTGTGTGTGTGTGTGTGTGTGTGTGTGTCTTGGTAGTTAAGATGGCGACGAAATTGCCCAAGAACTATAACACCCACACCTGATTCATTAACACTGTCCAATACCATTTGACACACTTCGCTGGCACCATAACATAACTGGCACTATAACACAACCAGCATCATAACTACTGGCACCATAATATTACTGGCACCATAACATAACTGGCACCATAACATAACTGGCACTATAACACAACCAGCACCATAACTACTGGCACCATAATATTACTGACACTATAACATAACTAGGACCATAACTACTGACACCATAACTACTGACACCATAACATTACTGACACTATAACATAACTAGGACCATAACTACTGACACCATAACTACTGACACCATAACATTACTGACACTATAACATAACTAGGACCATAACTACTGACACTTTAACATTAATGGCACTATAACATTAACAGCGTTCATTTTCAGGTCATTAAAAAAAACGTTCGTCCGGTGGTGTAACATAAACAAACTTTACCGGCTACTAACACCGGTTCCTCCGCACAACTTTCCAAACGCCACTAAACCACCGTCATTTTCCGGCCTTTTAACAGCTTCTCTCGCCGGTAAAAGTGACTCTTACCGGCTATCTTTATTCCTTTGAGATAGCCGCAACAGAGGGCGTGTGAATTATTACAGGGGAACGTCATGAACTGGTAACTGGGGTGGGGGGTGTTAGAGTGGGTTGGGGAAGGGGGTTCGGGTGGGTAGGTGGGGAGAGGGGGTTAGGGTGGGGAGAGGGGGGTTGGGGTGGGTAGGTTAGAAGAGGGGGTTAGGGTGGGTAGGTGGGGAGAGGGAGGTTGGGGTGGGTAGGTGGGGAGAGGGGGTTAGGGTGGGTGGGGAGAGGGGGGTTAGGGTGGGTGTGGAGAGGGGGTTAGATGGTGTGGGTGGGACGTTGGGTGGGGGTATTTATGTATCTATCTCTCTCCTTTGTCTTATTGGATTTCTTGTATTTCCTGTCTTATTTTCTCTTCCTCTTTTACCTTCCTTTCTTTCTCTCTTTACATCTCTCTTTATCTCTTTTTCCCGTCCACCTCCTCCTTCTTCCCCACCTCTCTCTCTCTCTCACTGTTCTAACGATGCAGACGAAATACTCTCTCTCTCTCTCTCTCTCTCTCTCTCTCTCTCTCTCTCTCTCTCTCTCTCTCTCTCTCTCTCTGTCTTGCGGTACAGGTGGACGAGGATACAAAAAGTGTTGATTACAGGTGGTAGAGCTACATGGTGATGTGTCTTATTAATGAGTCTCCTTTATTGGTCTACCGGGAGAGGGAACTTCTTCTTGGTACTCTCTCTCTCTCTCTCTCTCTCTCTCTCTCTCTCTCTCTCTCTCTCTCTCACTGTTCGTCTATCTCTGTCTGTGTCTGTCTGTCTGTCTGTTTGTCTTTTCTCTCCTACTTTATATGTCACACACACACACACACACACACACACACACACACACACACACATAAATTAATACATAAATATATCAGTTTTTAATAAATATGATACTGACTGTTTTATTCTACACATTATTAACACACCTGAAGGTCAAATGAGGTAGTTTGATGATATGTACTAACTACGGGAGGGTGTTGTTACCTGCCCGGGCTGTGGTGAGAGAGAGAGAGAGAGAGAGAGAGAGAGAGAGACAAAGTGTGGCAAAGTGATCCGAGTCTAATCAGCTATTCCTCGAGGCCAAGGGGTCGAACCCACATGAAGGACCACTTAAGTGAAATATGACCTCCTAAATTTTCTTGCTATTTCTTGTGTTGAGTTACGACAATGATGTGGCTGTGACGAAGAACTGATGGTGGTGGTGCTAGTAGTGGTGGTGGTAGGTCTAGTGGTGATAATGATGGTGGTAGTTGGGCTAGTAGTGGTGGTGGTGGTGATGGAGGTGGTGGTGGTGGTGGTGGTGCTAGTAGTGGTGGTGGTGGTGATAGAGGTGGTGGTGGTGGTGGTGGTGCTAGTAGTGGTGGTGGTGGTAATAGAGGTGGTGGTGGTGGTGGTGGTGGTGGTGATAGAGGTGGTGGTGGTGGTGGTGGTGGTAATAGAGGTGGTGGTGGTGGTGGTGGTGGTGATAGAGGTGGTGGTGGTGATGGTGGTGGTAATAGAGGTGGTGGTGGTGGTGGTGGTGGTTGAGGTGGTAGTGGTGGTGATTTAGGTTATGGTGGTTGTTGTGGTGATTGAGGTGGTGGTGGTGATTTAGGTTATGGTGGTGGTGGTGATAGAGGCGGCGGTGGTGGTGGTGGTGGTGATTGAGGTGGTGGTGGTGATTTAGGTTATGGTGGTGGTTGTGGTGATTGAGGTGGTGGTGGTAGAGATGGAGATGGTGGTAGTAATAGTAGTGATGGTGGTAGTACTAATAAGATAAGTAGTAGTAGTCATAGTAGTGGTGGTTGCTGAGCGATTCTATCATCAATGAAGTACCCTCGTTCGATCCCCCCCCCCACCCCGAATAATCAAGTTTTAAGGGGAGAAATGATAAATCTATGGGTCCTTACCTACTCCATGTTTCTACCCTATGTTGTGTGAGTTATAATGATGGGAAGGCTCTCTCTCTCTCTCTCTCTCTCTCTCTCTCTCTCTCTCTCTCTCTCTCTCTCTCTCTCTCTCTCTCTCTCTCTCTCTCTCTCTCTCTCCTCTTCCTGTCTTTTTCTGTCTCCTTTTATTATAGTGACACAGTCCATAATTACACACGTTTCCCAGATTGTCTCTCTCTCTCTCTCTCTCTCTCTCTCTCTCTCTCTCTCTCTCTCTCTCTCTCTCTCTCTCTCTCGGAAGTGTAAGATAGCGTGACCCAGGAGGTAAACAGGCTTCATCAGGGCCTCGGCTTGATATAATGGGGAGTACATGAAGGTGATTTGTTGGGACCATATGTGTTTATGGGGGCGTTATGTTGGCCCTCTTCCCTCCCCTGCTATTACTGCTCTAACCTAACCTAACATACTATTACTGCTACTGCTACTACTGCTGCTACTATTGATTTTACTACTACTACTACTTTTTTAAACGTAGCCTCCAGCCTCCTCCAATAGCTATACTTTCGCCGCCATTTTATGACCTTAAAATTAAATATCCTAATCAAAATGTAGCCACCCTAACTGAGTTTAATTAGTTAAGCCGTAGAGCTATACTACTACTACTACTACTACTACTACTACTACTACTCTCCTTTCCACAATATTACTTAAACAATCAAACTAACCTTCGCCAGTCTTTCCTCCCGTACTGGCGTTCATTCTCTGATACGAACAATATCTCTCCGGGCTATACATCAAGGAGCCGCTTCTGGACGGCTGGTCACGCGGGCGGTCCTCACAAAATATTTAGAAAAGGAGTTTTATTTTTTTTTTTTTATATCCTGGTGGCCGGCGGGCATAATCTCAGTGAGGTATTTTCCCGAAGCTGAAGCATAAAAGGTATGAGGAGGTGGCGAGGAGGAGGAGGAAGAAGTGGAGGAAGAGGAGGAGGAAGGAGAGGATAAGAGAGAGTGAAGAATTGTGTTGAGGTTAGTGTGTTGGTGTGTGTGTGTGTGTGTGTGTGTGTGTGTGTGTGTGTGTGTGTGTATGTATGTATGTATGTGTGTGTGTGTGTGTGTGTGTGTGTGTGTGTGTGTGTGTATGTATGTATGTATGTATGTGTGTGTGTGTGTGTGTGTGTGTGTGTGTGTGTGAATCAGTCAGACAGAAATATCCTTACCTTGTATAACTTTATACAATATTTATTATCAATAAGCATGCCCCTCTCTCCTTCATCCTTCCTTCTTTCCTTCCTTCCTTCCTTTCTTACTGTCCTGCCACCCTCCCTCCTTCCCTCCCTCTTTTCCTCCCTCCTTCCCTCTTCGTACCCCCACCCTCCCTCCTTCCCTCCTTCCTGCCTCCCTCCTTCCCCCTCCTTCCTCTATCTCTCCTTTCTCTCCTATCTCCCTCCCTCCTGCCATCCTTTCATCACTTCTCTCCAAACTTACTCCCCCTACCTTCCCCTTCTCTCTCCCTTCCTTCCCTTCCAAACATAGTATCATTCTCTCCCTCCCTCCTTCTTTCCCTCCTCACCACCCTCCCTCCCTCCACTCTTTTCCCCTCGAACGACCCTCATTCTTGTTCAAACATCCCATCACTTCCTCCCTCCTTCTTTCCCTCTCACCACCTCCCTCCCAACGATTTTCCCAAGTATTCAAACAACCCCTCTCGCCCCCTCCCTCTCTCCCTCCCTCCCCCCTCTCCCCCCCTTGCCTCCCCTCCCTCTCACAGCGCCACACTCACAATATATATATATATACACGTACTGTCACCTGCTCAAAAAGTCCGCTCGTCTCCCATGGTTCACGCCGCGCTATTGGTCCGGGCCGATCGACTTGGTCCAGGCCGTCATGTTGCCACTGTTTTTATGGTAGTCCTAACACGAGTGCCGGGTCTCTCTCTCTCTCTCTCTTTGTCTCTCTCTCTCTCTCTCTCTCTCTCTCTCTCTCTCTCTCTCTCTCTCTCTCTCTCTCTCGTTAGGTTAGGTTAGGTTAGGTTAGGTTAGGTTAGGTTAGCAGTAGAGTATATAATTATCAGGTGAAATAAGCTGGGGTGGCTAATCATCAGGTGCTCCCTACTATATCTTGACTCACCTTACCTGTCTCATTTGACGATGGCAGTCCCAGGTAGAGCAAGTGTTTACAAGGACAAACAAACAAACACGCCGAGTAAACAAACACTTATATGCCTGTATTACTGTACAGGTATAAAAAGGTAGCCCCGTGTCTGTTTGTCCAGCATCTCTGTTTTGTCCAGTGTCTGTTTGTCCAGCGTCTATTTTGTCCAGTGTCTGTTTGTCCAGCGTCTATTTTGTCCAGTATGTCTGTTGGTTCATCATCTATTTTTCCAACGACATTTTAACCAGCATTTCTGTTGGTCCAAATTGTATTTACGGGATTACTAAAATTTCGTCGTACGTCCGCCAGTACTGTTTAACCAATACGAGGGTCGCTATTGGCTCAAACGGGAGACGACTGAATACTGCCAGTGTAACCCAAAGTGTCGTATACAGAGTTTAGTAACAACAACAACAACAACAACAATAATAATAATAATAATAATAATAATAATAATAATAATAATAATAATACCCCCTCACACACACACTGTACGTATTTAACATCACAGCTTCAAGCCCTGCAATTAAAATTCCCTAATCTCTCTTTCATTAAAAAACTGGGGCTTAGAACACCATTAAAGAGGTTGTATACTTCAGGTGTATACTGTGCTCCAGTGATGTATATTTCACATTAATATTTTAGTGGTATATAATTCATGTGGATACTTCAATGGTGTATAATTCAAGCGTATACTCCAGGGGTATACTTCAGGTGTGTACTGTATGTTTATATTTCATGTGTGTACTTACCCCTCACACCAACCAGAAACTAGAGAGAATACAGTACCTGAATTATTGATGAACTGATAAGCATATGAGAGAGAGAGAGAGAGAGAGAGAGAGACTATGTATACACGCAACATACATACATACACACATAAGCTCCACTACAACCCAAAATAATAACAAAACCGATTCTGTGCACAATTTCTTTATCGGGACGACAACAAAATCCTGACCCGACAAATTAAAGTAATCGTGACAATTAATGGGAAGGGCTGGTAAGTTATCGAGCCAGCCAGAGCCAGCCGTACAAGAGTGAAAAATGAACAGTGGTGTTAAAAATGGTCCCATTATACTGAGTGCCAATTACAGACCTCTGGTGATGCTAGTTAAATATTATCGGCACGGTGGGCGTTCGTGTATGAGTGCGTGTGTGTTTTAAGGGTGTGTAGGTGGTGGTGGTTGGGAGGGGAAGAGGTGTAGGCGTGGGTGGGATGTGTGTGTGTGTGTGTGTGTGTGTGTGTGTGTGTGTGTGTGTGTGTGTGTGTGTGTAGGCGTGGGTGGGATGTGTGTGTGTGTGCTTGTGTGTGTGTGTGTGTGTGTGTGTAGGCGTGGGTGGGATGTGTGTGTGTGTGTGTGTGTGTGTGTATGTGTATGTGTGTGTGTAGGCGTGGGTGGGATGTGTGTGTGTGTGTGTGTGTGTGTGTGTGTGTGTGTGTGTGTAGGCGTGGGTGGGATGTGTGTGTGTGTGTGTGTGTGTGTGTGTGTAGGCGTGTGTGTGTGTGTGTGTGTGTGTGTGTGTGTGTGTGTGTGTGTGTAGGCGTGGGTGGGATGTGTGTGTGTGTGTGTGTGTGTGTGTAGGCGTGGGTGGGATGTGTGTGTGTGTGTGTGTGTGTTTATAGTATACTGTACATACATATCCTCACACGTACTGTATACATATCAATACATAAGCATCACACTTACATGTATAAACAATGAACTGGACGATATGTGTACATGCTCCTGTCATGATTGTTAACAGTTAGTACTAATAACACCAATTAGCCAGTAAGCCGCTCAACCTCCCAGTCAGCCTCAGTTAACAGTCAGTCAGTCACTCAACCTTCCAGTCAGGCACAGTTAGCAGTCAGTCAATCAGTAACCTCAGAGTTAGCCGCAGTTAGCAGTCAGTCACTTAACCCCCCCAGTCAGCCTCAATTTACAGTCAGTCAGTCACTTAACCTCCCCGTCAGTCAGACAGTCCCTCCTTAATACCTAATACGGCTGCCTCATTATTAATGTAATTATGGCAATTATCTTAACTGAATAGCCTAAAATTTTATTATGGGGCAAGAGGAAGAAGAGGAGGGGGAGGAGAGAGGAAGGGAGGGTGAAGAGAGAGGAAGGGAGGGGTCAGGAGGAAGGAAGAAGAAGGAGGGATAGGGTGGAAGAAGAGGAGGGGGAGGAGAGAGGAAGGGCGGGTGAGGAGAGAGGAAGGGAGGGGTCAGGAGGAAGGAAGAAGAAGGAGGGATAGGGTGGAAGAAGAAGGAGGGGAAGGGGAGAGGAAGAAGGAGGGAAGGTGAGGGGAGAAAGAAAACGAAGAAGGGGTAAGGAGGGAGAAGAAGAAAGAGGAGGAGGAGGAAAAAGAAGGAAGGAGAGGAGGAAAGAAGGAAGGAGAGGAGGAGTCTTTAACTTATTTATTTTTTTTCTTTTCTTTTTTTTCAAAATATTTTGTTTTTGTTTTTTATCATTATTTCTACCATTTCTTTCATCTTTATATAATTTATTTTTCTCCTTATTCATTTCACTCTGTTTATTTTATTTTTACATTTTCCTACTTTCTCTTTTCCCTTAATTCTCTCATTTTCTTATTCTCTCTCTCATTCTCTTTTCTTTAATTTTTCTTCTATTCTTTACTTTCTCTTTCATTCTCACCTTTCTTCACGATTTCTTACTCTCTCTCTCTCTCTCTCTCTCTCTCTCTCTCGTGTCTGGTATAATCAACCTGTAGCTTACCATACCTAACCTAACCTAACCACATCTGTCACCTGGCCTCATACTCCAGATTTTTCCCTCCAGATTTTCCCGATTTGTAACTGATTTAAATTTGGGGAATTTATAAGGTACAGAGAATTCCATTTTTCCCCCAGTGGTTAAAATATGATAGAAATGTTAAAGATTTTGGAATGTAATCCTCTCAGATTTTGGTTTATAGTTCCTCAGATTTTGGTTTATAGTTCCCTCAGATTTTGGTTTATAGTTCCTCAGATTTTGGTTTATAGTTCCTCAGATTTTGGTTTATAGTTACCTCAGATTTTGGTTTATAGTTCCTCAGATTTTGGTTTATAGTTCCTCAGATTTTGGTTTATAGTTACCTCAGATTTTGGTTTATAGTTCCTCAGATTTTGGTTTATAGTTCCCTCAGATTTTGGTTTATAGTTCCTCAGATTTTGGTTTATAGTTCCTCAGATTGTGGTTTATAGTTACCTCAGATTTTGGTTTATAGTTCCTCAGATTTTGGTTTATAGTTCCTCAGATTTTGGTTTATAGTTACCTCAGATTTTGGTTTATAGTTCCCTCAGATTTTGGTTTATAGTTCCTCAGATTTTTGTTTATAGTTCCTCAGGTTTTGGGCTATAGATCCCTCAGATTTTAAGGCGTCGTTTATTGATGTTTTGGTAACTCATGACTCGTTTTTTCTCGCAAATTTTCTTGAGGAGTAAATTCAACTAAATAGACCTAGATAGATTTTGTGCTCTTTGTATTTTATATTAAACAGATTTAATCAGATTTTGTTATGTTTTTGACAAGTTCAACTGAGAAAAAAAAATTACCTAACCTAACTTAATTTAATCTAATCTAACTTAATCTAACCTAACATAACATAACCTAACCTAACCTAACCTAACCTAACCTAACCAAACCTAACCCACCCCAAGGAGCGTTAGTGGTGTTTAATCCTCAGGTGAAAGAAAAGGTGTGTCTAATTTTCAATACTTACTACTCTCTATTTACCTAACTTGGTCGTCTTAGGTCCATTAATACTTCTTGTGCGGCGGCCAGATCGAGTTTCTCAAGGTAACTTAAAATCAATTAACTTTTTTTTTATCCAGGTGTCAAGAGGGAGGAAGTACTGTTGGAGAGGTCAATGTTAGATCAGGTGGGGTCAGGTCACCGGAGACTAGATTAGATTGTACATCTCTCTCTCTCTCTCTCTCTCTCTCTCTCTCTCTCTCTCTCTCTCACTGTGCACTCGATGTAGTCCAATTACCTTATTATAACGGGAGATAAACGCTACATGAACGGGGTTTTTTTACGTTCATGTCTATGTAGTGTACGTTGAAGTCTCGTTCATTACTGTACCGTTAACGCCCGTGTGTGTGTGTGTGTGTGTGTGTGTGTGTGTGTGTGTGCCTGATAAGATAACATCAATTAAGTCAAAGATAACAAAGATTTATACAACATATATATGATAACATAACCCGGCATAAAACATACGATAACATAAGATAACAGAGAGAAAATAATAAATTTGCTGATAACCCAAATATCTAGAGACAGGACACGAACAAAAGCTAAGGAAAGATAAGAAGCGATAACGTAATAATAATATCAAAGGTAACGAAGTGAATTTGAAAAGAGAACGAGAAAAATTCCTTCGTAGCCCAAAGAGACAAAGAGAAGAGATAGAAAGAAAGAAAGAAAGAGAATGAATGAATGAATGAATATAACATGACCCATTCCTCCAAAACACCATTAAAGTAAAGAAAAGAAAGAAAGAAAGAAAGAAAGAAAGAAAGAAAGAAAGAAAAAATGAAAGAAAGATAAAAAAAAGAAAGTAAGAAATGAATGAATATAAGATGACCCATTCCTCCAAAACACCATTAAAGTAAAGAAAAGAAAGAAAGAAAGAAAGAAAAGAAAGAAAGATAAAAAAAAGAAAGTAAGAAATGAATGAATATAAGATGACCCATTGCTTCAAGTCCGCCATTAGTAAAGCTGACCAGTGGAAAATTGGTTCGTAAGAGACTGTAAAATGTTGAATTATATAAAAAAAAAATATAAAAAAAATAATGAAAACGTTCACTTAAGACGTGTTTTCATGGCTTGATATATGCGTAATTGAAACGTTTTTTTTAGGGGTGAGGGTTGTATATGTAAGGTTAAACCATTTCCTTAGGTTTTATATGCATGTGTGGAGCGTTTTATAGTTTTTTTTATATTGTGTAAAATTAAAACACACTTCCAGGGTTTAAAATGAGATTAAATTATTTCTTCAAGGTTTAATATTCACGAGTGGAGCGTTTTATAGTTGTTTTATTTTGTGTAATATTAAAACATTGCTCCAGGGTTTAAAGTGAGCTTATTTATTTATTTAGTTTTATTTTATTTATTATTTTTTTAGGGGGGGGGGGGAGGGGTTTATATAGGAGAAATTAAAACGTAAGGAAATACTTTTGAAAATTCTTCTTTATATCGTAGTTAAATTGAGTTTTATTGAGAATTGAACCTTTTAAGAATTGAAACCTTTTAAGAATTGAACCATTTGATAATTGAACCTTTTGATAATTAAACCTTTTGAGAATTGAACCTTTTAAGAATTGAACCTTTTAAGAATTGAACCTTTTAAGAATTGAACCTTTTAAGAATTGAACCTTTTAAGAATTGAACCTTTTAAGCTTTTGATAATTAAACCTTTTGATAAATGAACCTTTTGATAATTAAACCTTTTGATAATTGAACCTTTTGATAATTGAACCTTTTAAAAATTGAACCTTTTGAGAATTGAACCTTTTGAAAACCCACTTTTGCCGTAACGTGAATAGACGTAACTCATGAACTTATAAGGTAGCGACGGTACTGGCGAACTGACTTTTGTTCGTCCTCTTTAACGACGAGACCACCTTAATCGGTTCTTACCTGGTCTCTGTATATCGTGGATCATTAAGTGAGAGGAGCCAGGTGGTTCTTAAGGTACTGATGGTTCTATTCTGCTGCTAATGAAGTTCAATCGCTGTTTTTTATCCTTTTTCTGTCTGTCTATTCTCTCACGGTTCTACTTCTTTTCTAACCCGGTTCTCCCTCAGTCCTCCCCCCATGGTTCATACAATGATTCTTCCTCAACTCTCTTCCGGTTCTACACAAAGTTCTACACACGGTTCTACTCCAGTTCTACCCCGATTCTACACGGTTCTACCCCCCAGTTCTACACACGGTTCTACTCCAGTTCTACCCCGATTCTATACGGTTCTACCCCCCATTTCTACACACGGTTCTACTCCAGTTCTACCCCGATTCTATACGGTTCTACCCCCCATTTCTACACACGGTTCTACTCCAGTTCTACCCCGATTCTACACGGTTCTACCCCCCCCCCAGTTCTACCCCGATTCTATACGGTTCTACCCCCCATTTCTACACACGGTTCTACTCCAGTTCTACCCCGATTCTACACGGTTCTACCCCCCAGTTCTACACACGGTTCTACTCCAGTTCTACCCCGATTCTACACGGTTCTACCCCCAGTTCTACACACGGTTCTACTCCAGTTCTACCCCGATTCTATACGGTTCTACCCCCCATTTCTACACACGGTTCTACTTCAGTTCTACCCCGATTCTACACGGTTCTACCCCCCCCCCCAGTTCTACCCCGATTCTACACGGTTCTACCCCCAGTTCTACACGCGGTTCTACTCACGGTTCTCCCCCGATTCTACACGGTTCTACCCCCAGTTCTACACGCGGTTCTACTCACGGTTCTCCCCCTATCTGGAGTGCCAGGACTCAGGCTTCTCATTCGCTGACTTATGGGACACAATTCTGCTTTGATCGCCGACTAAAGGAGAGCTAATTTGAGTTTGGTTGACTGTGAGGTTGACTGTGTTGGTGAGTGGTTGAGTAGTTGACTGAGTGGTTGACTGGTTGATTGGACGAATGAGTGGGTGCACGGTGACTGATTGGTTGACCTAGTGGTTGGGTGGTTGACTGAGTGGTTGATTGGTTGACTGAGTGGTTGATTGGATGACTGAGTGGTTGGCTGGTTGACTGAGTAGTTCATTTGCTGACAGTGGTTGATTGGTTGACTGAATGACTGAGTGGTTGACTGGTTGACTAAGTGGTTGACTAAATGACGGAGTGGTTGACTGGTTGAATGGCTTCTTGGGGGATAAAGAACTTTTTATCAGGGGAGGAACTTATCTCAGGGGTGAGGAACTTATCTCAGGGGTGAGGAACTTATCTCAGGAGGTGAGGTGTTTCTCTCAGCAGGTGAGGGTTAGTAGGAAAGATCAATACGAACTTGGTTGGCTCAGCACTCAGAGGGTACAGAAGTGTGTGTGTGTGTGTGTGTGTGTGTGTGTGTGTGTGTGTGTAAGTACAGGGTGGATAGGGAGGACGACGATAACAGAAACAATAAGAGGGAGACAAACAAAGAGAAGGTGATAACAATAAGAGCATTTAGTGTCTCTCTCTCTCTCTCTCTCTCTCTCTCTCTCTCTCTCTCTCTCTCTCTCTCTCTACATATATATGTCTATCTCTATATTTTAATTCCTTAAGACACGATATAGCATACATACATACATACATACAGACATACATACATACAGACATACATACATACATACAGACATACATACATACATACAGACATACATACATACAGACATACATACATATATACATTCCAATCGATGGGTCAAAGTGTGTATGATTGTATATTATTTGTTGTATAGATTTGGTGTATTTTTGGTTGTATAGTAAAAGGTCACACACACACACACACACACACACACACACACACACACACACAGAGTCATGTACTGTGCGTGAGTAGGCCACCAACTTTCCACCGGTGCGAGGGGCAACACATAAAGTTATCTCTGCCGCTGCCAAACTCTCTCTTTCTGCACACACACACACACACACACACACACACACACACACACACACACACACACACACACACATAGAGGTACACACACACATACACATACTATCCCTCTCTCTCATACACACGTTCTATCTCTCTCTCTCTCTCTCTCTCTCTCTCTCTCTCTCTCTCTCTCTCTCTCTCTCTCTCTCTCTCTCTCTCTCACACACACACACACACACTAAGTTCATTACACAGCCATTCCTTCGTGGTCGTGGTATCGCCAGGCCGGCTTCCTCACCTTCAAGAGGCCGTGAGTCTTTAATTTCCTCCCCAGTCAAAGGTGGGGTCCAGCTCAGGTATTACCCACACCTGTAATTAATGGTTTGCTGTGTAAGTGTGGTCGTCGGCCCTGATTGATGACACGGCAACCTAACCTAACCTCACCTGACCTAACCTCGTCTTATTTAGTGTAATTTAATCACTTAATTTAATTTAACTTTGCTTAAACTAGGTCAACCTATTATAATCTAACTCAACCTGACTTTACCTAAGGTTGCATTAGGTTAGGTTAGATTACGTGACGTAGGTTTGTTATGTTAGGTTAGGCTAGACTAGGTTAAGTTAGGTTAGGTTAAGTTAGGTTAGGTCAGGTTAAATAATACTGACACCGGTGGCCCTCCTCACCATTAATCAAGGTAATGGCACTATTACCAAGTGGATGATTTTGTAATGTATTGCTGAAAAACGCACCATGATTTTTCACCCAGCTGCTTGTGGTGCTCCGAGTCTCTCCTATGTTTTGTGAGGGGGAAGGGAGAGGGGAGAGAGGGCGAGGAGGGGAAGGGGGAGAGAGGGTGAGGAGGGGAAGGGGGAGGGCAAGGAGGGGGAAGGAAGGGAGGTGAAAGAATGAGTGAGTGGAAAAGGGAAAGAATGAGTGGGAAGGGAGAGGGGACGAGGAGGGGAAGGGAAAAGGGTAAGAGGGCGAGGAGAAGGAAAGAGAGGAAGTGAAAGAGTGAGTGGGAAGGGGAAGGAACGAAGAGGGATGGGAGTGAATGAGAGGGAGGTGAGAGAGTGAGGAGGAGAGAGGAGTAAGAAGTGGAGAGGGAATTAATGAGAGGGGAGAGGAGGGAAGAGAGGAAGGTAGTGAGGATGGAAGTGAAATGAGTCAATGGGGGAGAGGTGAGAGGAATAAGGTTGGAGAGAAAGAGGGAAGAAAGGTAATGAGGGGAAGACAGATTAGTGAGGAGGAGAAGGGAAAGAAAAGAGAACGAGAGAGAGAAAAAGAAACGAGGTAGTGTAGCGAGAGAGAGAGAGAGAGAGAGAAAGAAGAGAGAGAGAGAGAGAGAGAGAGAGGGGGGGGGGTGGGAGCAAGCGCCTAATTTATACCTGGCCTTCTCCTGAATCACCTGAAGAGATAAATGTACGCGAGGGACTTTTTGTTACAAGGGGTCAGAATACTTAAGGCTTTCATTGCTTCTTTCTTTTTCTTTCTCCCCTCCCCTCTCTCTCTCCCCCTACCCTCTCTCCCCAAGCAGGAAATGTTGCGAGAACGTTGCACAGCTTCTTACGGTAGATTCTAAGTTGCAATTGCTTCGCCAGCTGAAAAGAAGGTCATTACGATGCGTCCTCACATCTCCAGTTACCTGCTTCAGAAGTTCTGGGTAGCCATCTTTTGTGTTTTGGTTGTGGCTTCAAGTCTGTTCAATACTTTCTTAACATCTCCAGTTGTAGCCATTTTTATTTTTTTTTTTTAGGGGGGGGGAAATCTATCGCAATTTCGGAACTTAAATGGGTCAGTGAGGTACGTTCTCAATTTTACTATTAACAAGAAAAAAAGTTAAGTAACAAGTTCTTTTAAGAATCTAACTTAATGTCGTAAGTTAAGTGGGGCAGTTAGATACGTTCTCACTTTTCTACTTAAGTTAATTTTGCCTTAACAGTCTTTGTGAATCGAGGATTTTGTCGTAAGTTAAGTGAACCTGGTTAGATACGTTCTCGCCGCTTGTGTAGATAAGAAGAAAAATTACCGTAATTGCTCCCGAGAACCTAGCTCAGGGTGGGGGGGGGGGGGGGCAGCTAGAGACCTTCTTCCTTCGCTAGATAAAAGGAAAATTACCGTAATGGCCTCTGAGAATCTGGTACTTTGTCGTAGCTTAAGTGTGCCAGTCAGATGCATTCTCACGTCACTAGTTAAGGAGGGGAGGAGGAGGAGAAGGGGGGTGGATGAGGAGGGAGAAGGAGAAGGATTGTAGGAAGGAGGGGGGAGGAGGAGAGGAAGAGGGAGGAAGGTAGGAAAGGAAGGGAGGGTGGAAAGTAGTAGGGCGGGGAGGAGGAGGACGATGGGGGCGAGAACTTAACGTAGGAACCTTTCAGACTGGTCGTCGTCTTAGGGTTGGAAGAGGAAAGTTTTGGATCATCAATTATGGCAGTAATTACCTGCTGGAGGCCAGGTACGTGCGTCTCCCCCCCCCCCTCCTCCTCCTCCTCCCCTCGCCTCCCCCCCTCCCACACACAATGGATGGCATTATTGTTGCCGTTCCTTATTTACTTGTCTTCCCAATCCATTACCTTGTATTTATTTCCCGCCCAAATCTTTTTTTCTGTATTTATTTCCCGCCCAAATCTGTTATCTGATGTGTTTATTTCCCGCCAAAATTTATTACATGTTTATTTCCCGCCAAAATTTATCATCTGGTATATTAGTTGCCGCCAAATTCCATCAGCTGTGATTAATTTCCCGCCATAACCCATTACCTGGTGTTTATTTATTCCTGCCAACAATCCATCAACTATTTTATACTTCCTGCCAAAATATATCAGCTGATTCTCGGTAAAATTCATTAGCTATTATTTACATCCCGCGTCAATTCAACCTTAGCTCTGTTTCCCCCCAAATCGACAAGATGTTTCGCAATTTACGCTAAATTTAATAGCTATTTCGCGTTTCCCGCTAAAACTATTTGTTGCGTGTTTCCCGCCAAATTAAATGGGTTGTTAATTTCCCGCCAAAAAACAAAAACAAAGAGCCTTTATTATGATGATCTCAGCCACATGATGAGTTCGAAGGCTTGCAACTCTTCATACTCGAACGGTGTTGATAATTTCGAAAACTAAACTCTCTTTTCCTCTATCGTAAGGGTGAATTCGAACGTTAAACTTCCTCAAAGACGAACGCTGTGATGAATCCAAACGTTAAACTCTCTCACACTCGAACGCGAAGATACGCTTCAATGTCCAATTTCATCGTACTCGAACGCCAGTGATGAGTTGTGTTTTTCCCAACTTTTATCCCAATTACTTTTTCGTCAGAGCACAAGGGAGGAGGAGGGTAACGTCAGGGTAATACTGTGGTGAAATTAAAGACTTGAGCGTGAGGGTCGAGTATAGCCAAGTGAGTCAAGTGTTTACGCGCCCAGGTAAAGGAGGAGCCAAGCATATTGTTGTTGGAACAGTCGTGAACTCCCACGGGTACAAACTTTGTTCTTTCTAAATAAACAAAACTTTATCCATGCTGTACATATAAGATATTCCAAAGTTAGATGGAATGTGCTTTTGTTTATCTTCATTTGTGTTTAAGATGCCTTCAGTTTACATGAAGATTTCGTCTTTAAATGAGTCAGATAAACTTCCAGGTAGTGCCGTCGTGAATTCACAAGGAGGAAACTTTCTTTTTCTAAATGCAAAAAAAAGAAGAAATATCTGCTCTCGTTATTTGTGTCGTAAAGTGTCTTAATATGAAATGAAAATATGTTTTTTTTTTTATATAGGGAAGTGTTTACAAAGGAAGAATAGGAAGGTAGAAAGGTGGGCTGAGTTGGTCATATTGTTGGAACAGTCGCGAATTCCCAGGGTTGAAAAGTTTGTTCTCTTAAATTTGAAAACTTTGGGGCCTCGTTGTACGTGTTTCATAGAATAAATGAATTAAAGTTTCTAATCTAGTACTTTAGTTAAAGAAAAACAACTGAAAAAAAAACCAAATATATAAATACTTAGCGAATAAGAACCGAATTTTCACAAGTACAAGCGACCAAATCAATCGTATCATCATAGGAACAGAGACAGACAGACAGACGCTCCTTATATAACTAATTCCAATACTTTTTCTTCGGCATAATCACTCACAGCCAACCAATCCTTCCCAAATTACTAATATACCGTATATCAAAACAAAAAAATCGGAAGAATATATATATTTTTTTGGTAATTAGAGGCTTTATATCGATTATATATATCTTCCTGATCTTGG
The DNA here is from genome assembly GCA_958450375.1 of Homarus gammarus. Lineage (NCBI taxonomy): Eukaryota > Metazoa > Arthropoda > Malacostraca > Decapoda > Nephropidae > Homarus > Homarus gammarus. Next base: position 483,629 of record CAUDMG010003112.1, read on the forward strand.
TAATTAGTGAAGTTGTATTGGTTAGCCGGAGTATTGGAACGACTTGTAATTAAAATATATATATGTGGAATATTAAGAGTTTGTTGAAGACTTTGGTGGACCAGCAGTGAAGAAAGGCTCTGACGTCATTGTTTATTATTATTATTATTATTATTATTATTATTATTATTATTGTTGTTATTATTATTATTAGAATAAAACAATTGATCATTAAAAACTCTGTGGCCATGAATTAATTGTCACCCTGTATTTAAAAGAGAATGAAATTATTAAAATGAAAAAAAAAATGAGATAAAGACTAAGAAAGAAAGAAAGAAAACGAGGAAAAGAAAATAGTAACTAGAGATTTACTAACTTTCTTTAATCTCTCTTCTCTCTCTCTCTCTCTCTCTCTCACTCCCTCACCCTTATATCTCACTCTAGACTCTCACCCCTCACTACTCTCCCTAACCCCTCACCTCTCACCACTCACCTCACCCCTCACCACTCACCTCTCACCACTCACCTCACCCCTCACCACTCACCTCATCCCTCACCACTCACCTCACCACTCACTTCTCTCACCTCTCACCCCTCACCCCTCACCTCTCACCTCTCACCCCTCACCTCTCACCACTCACCCCTCACCTCTCACCTCTCACCCCTCACCTCTCACCCCTCACCCCTCACCACTCGTTTCTCTCACCTCTCACTTCTCTCTCCCTCAGATACCGTGGTGGACAGTAAAGTGAGGATCGACCCGAGGAGGAATGACGTGGAGGAACCCTTATCCATTCCAGAGGCATCCCCGTCACCAGATCCGGGGCCACACTTTGCCCCGGATTCGCCCCATCAAGTGGTAGCGGCAGTAGGCACCCCGGCACACATCCCCTGTAAACCCCGGAGTCTCGGGTCCAAGTCGGTAAGCTCGGGGGGGGGGGAGGTTGGAGGGGTTGGGGTGAAAGGGGAGGGGAGGGGGAGGTTTGGGGAGAGTGTGGTGGCCATGAGGTGTTTGTGCGTGGTTTAGTAAGTTGGTCTGTATGTCTGTCTGTTTGCCTCTCTCTCTCTCTCTCTCTCTCTCTCTCTCTCTCTCATTATTTCTATTCATTCATCTTAGTTGTGTCTCTAATGATGTTTTCTGTGTAAATAAATACCTTGTTGATACAGACACACGTTTAAATACATGCATTCTCACACACACACACACACACACACACACACACACACACACACACACACACACACACACACACACACACACACACACACACACACACTCTCACACACACACACACACACACACACACACACACACACACACACACACACAACACCACTCCCTCGCTTACAATAGAGAGTAAAAGGTCAATGAAAGAAAGGAAAATATTCTTTCCTTTTTTTTCCCTCCAATAGGGATTTTTCCCCAGGCTCTGGTAACACTGCACCACAAGTTCCAGATTTGGTAACAGTTGCGTCAGTCCCGTAAATCCTCCTTAAGCTGGTAACATTGCATTAATCCCTCCGTTACATATATCCTGCTTAACTTGGTAACACTGCTTTAATCCTGTCATAAATCCATCTGATCTGGTAACCTTGCATCAACCCCCCGCCGTTACTCCACAAATATCCCACTAATCTGGTAACAATTCTCCCTCCCTCCCTTCCTCCCTCACCTCTCCCTCACCTCTCCCTTCCTCCCTTAGCTATGGGTCCATAACCACAAATGATCGTAAGTTATTTTTTCTCCCTAACACAGACAGACAGACACACAGACAGGCAAACAAACAGACAGACATGTAGACAAAATGGTGGCCAATATTCACTGAGACTTGAGCTTTCCTTTACCTTAAGAGTTACAAGAGGGAAAAAAGTGAAGTTGTTCAGCTTACGACTGGTTGGGTCTTGCAGTTTAGAATACCCGCAGTGGATTGTGGGTCTCCAGAGATCACTGGCTAGAATCCTCCCTCGTGTGGATGTGTTTTATGGTGCTCAGTGATGCGTGGTGGAAGGGGGGGGGGAGAGAGGATGGGGAGAGGGCTTGAGGGGGAGGGGAGGATGAAGAGAAGGGAAGAGGGGGAGGGAGGAGAGAGAATGGAGAAAGGGGAGAGGAAGGAAAAGGTTGGGAGTTTTAAATTGAGGGTCCGTTATATGGAGGGAGGAGTCCGTTATATGGAGGGAGGAGTCCGTTATATGGAGGGAGGAGTCCGTTATATGGAGAGAGGAGTCCGTTATATGGAGAGAGGAGTCCGTTATATGGAGAGAGGAGTCCGTTATATGGAGGTTTCACATATAATCCAATATACATAGCAATACATCATACAACATCTACATTATGTATATGTATATGTGTCACAGTTTCCTATCACAGTGGAATGAGTCATTATACAGCGTTCTATGTCTATCATGCATCAGAACTATGTATCACTGGGATTATCAGAAGATGAAGACACATACATGGGATATATTTCACACCTGGATAAAAAAAATGGGGGATATATTTCGTATCTTTTCCATCGTCATTTATTCTTTTTTTTTTTTCGTGATTTTTAACCTCCGCCTGTGAACGTGGTAGAGGGAACATATAGTGTGAGATCTTGTCTGTTTTTGTTTTGTTTTAATGTTTGTTTGTATGTCCTGAGATCTGTTTGTATGTATGTTTGATTGTCTACATGTCTGTCTGTCTGTCTGTCTCTCAGTCTATACTCTTTTGTAATATTCTGAATTCTAATTTTGATAATTTTGTATTTTGGTCTTAATGTTAAATTTTCTCTTCTAAATCAATGTTTTTTTTTCTTATTTTGTGTAAGAGTTTCCTATTTTTCCATCTTTTAGTCTGAATCTCCCTATTTTCCACTATTTAGCTAGAATTCCCCAATTTTTCCAATAGACTGTATGTCAGTATTCCCTGATTTCCCCATATATTAATCAAAATTCCAGTAAATTCCCCATAATTCCTCAAAACTTCCCCATTTCTCCCATCCAATAGACAGAATTTCCCTATTTTTTCCCCGACTATGACTAAAAACAAAACAAAAATAAAAATAATCCCCAATGTTTTTCTTTCCAAAGGTAACCATTCATTAACACCTTTTACCCTCCACTAACTCGTCACCCCACTATTACTCTTCACCTGTGTGTGTACCCAAAGTGTTGACCTCCCTCTGACGAATGACCCCTGACCTTAATTACTCCCCTGGAAATTACTCAGGTAAGCAATCAACCACCTATTAATTACAGCTTGAAGTAAATACCCATTGATTACCCACAACTGGTACAGAGGGAAGAGGAAGAGGAGTGGGGGGGGGAGGGGTTGCAGGGTAGGGGGTTAATTTCGGTTGGGGGAGGGGGAAGGAAGGAAGGAAGGGGAGGAGGAAAGGGAGAATAGGTTTTAGGATAGGGGGTTAATTAAGGTTGAAGAAGATGTAGGAGGAGAAGGAAGGAAGAAAGGAAGGAGCTGGGGCTGTTGGTAGTTAATTGAGAGATGGGTCGTAAGTGAGGTAATTGAGAGCGAGAGAGGGTCGGAGGTGATTAATTAAGAGGTGGGGTCGTAGATGAAAGTAAAGAAGGGGGTCGTAGATGGGGTAATTAAGAGAAGGGGGTCGTCAGTGTATAATTAGAAGCGACAATCATACACACACACACACACCTGTAATCACCATAAAGTCGTACCTGAGAGAGAAGGGGTGGGGGGGGGGTCATTAGAGTGTTTGGTCAGGTTGTTGACCCAGTCTGAGTGACCTGACCTGATAATGGAGTTTGGGGAGTTCCGCTAAGGTTAGGTCAACAAGCAACTCGACTGGTGATTGCCCTTAATCGCGTCACGACCGTGTGTTAGTACCCGAGATCTGGGAATGACGGAGTGTTAGTGTATGTGTCGGTGTGTGTAGATGTTTATGTGTGCGTGTGGATTGGTGTTTGTTTGTCTGTGCGTGTGTGTGTATGTGTGTTTGTGGTTTGTCTATCTGGGCTTGTTTGTGTATATAGTTGAGTTACACACACACACACACACAGACACACACACACACACACACACACACACACACACACACACACACACACACACACACACACACACCTTTCAGAGACACTTTACGTAAATATCTCTCCGTTTATCTTGGTGAGAGAAGAGAGAACCCCCCACCCACTTACGTCGAGTCTCAGTGGTGATTTTGACGCCATCTTGAAAGTCGTAACTTAAACGGACCATCTGAAAGTGTTCCCACGACTCCGGTTAAGAGAGAAGGTAAGGTAGGAACTTTTGAGAATCCAATCTTCAGTCATTAGCGGGGAAGTTTACCGGAACTCGCGGCTAAGTTAAAACTGTGTCGTATCTCAGAGAGGAAGGCCTCATTTTCCCGTCATTACCCTCGTCATCCGGCCGTTAAACTTGCCAATCAGCAACCAGCGATCCTGGAAACCTGCCAATCAGCAACTACCACCTCCTCCAACCCCACCCCCCCCCCCCCCAGCCCCGTGAAACTCACCAATCAGCAATCAGTGTTCCGTTAAATCCGACAATTAGCAGGAAGCGCCTTGATTAAATGCACCAATCAGTAGCCAGCATCCTGTTAAAGTCTGCCAATCAGCGGAGAGTTATCTAGTAAGCCCGCCAATCATCAGTCAACGCCCGTGTTAAACCCACCAATCAGTTTTTAGCGCCTTGTGAAATCTTAATAAATTTGTTGTAATTAAAATTATGATTATTTTTTGGTGTGAGAAAGAAAGAGAGAGAGACAGACGTGGGATCAACTACTGAGAGAAGTGAGAGAGAACGAGAGAGAGAGAGAGCATGACTTCGGCGCTGGAAGCCTCCCTAGATCCATTTAATTACTGAGATAGAGAAATACACAGAGATATAGCGGTAACGTGAGAGATAGATAAAGAGAGGAATGAAAGGTGAGAACGAGATAAGCAGATAAAGAGAGAGATAGAGGAAATTCTTGTTGTTGTTGTTGTTGTTATTACTGAGCCTCAACAACTAAGGTCGTTAAGCGTGTAAGAAGGTTAAGTGATTACACTATTTTAATAACACTTGAAAAAAATTATGAGATAAAACTCTGTTGGTTTTCTGTATGAGGAAGAGAGATAGAGGGAGAGAAATAAAGAGAGAGACACGGGAGAGAGATAAAGAGACAGACAGAGAGAGATGGATAAAGAGAGAGACACGGGAGAGAGATAAAGAGACAGATAGAGACACAGAAAGATAAAGGGATATCCAAATATATATAAAGAGAAAGACAGATTGAGAGAAATAAAGAGAAAAACAGACAGATAAAGAGAGAGAGAGAGAGCGCCCATGACCGCGGCCCCTGGAAGTCATCAGGAGGTCCCGGGAGTGTTGGCAGGTCAGTGTATACACAGGCCCTTACCGTCCCCGGGGCAAACTGTCTCTAACTGGCTTCCTGGGTGAGGCTGTGTGGAAGGTCGCCTGTTTGATCTACTGGGGCTGTGAGGAGATTACGACACGAGGACGACTGTACCAGGAGATGGCCGACTGTTGCAGGAGACACAGTGTTGTACCAGCAGAAGGACGACTGTACCAGGAGATGGTCGACTGTTGCAGGAGACACAGTGTTGTACCAGCAGAAGGACGACTGTACCAGGAGATGGCCGACTGTTGCAGGAGACACAGTGTTGTACCAGCAGAAGGACGACTGTACCAGGAGATGGTCGACTCTTGCAGGAGACACAGTGTTGTACCAGCAGAAGGACGACTGTACCAGGAGATGGTCGACTCTTGCAGGAGACACAGTGTTGTTCCAGCAGAAGGACGACTGTACCAGGAGATGGCCGACTGTTGCAGGAGACACAGTGTTGTTCCAGCAGAAGGACGACTGTACCAGGAGATGGTCGACTGTTGCAGGAGACACAGTGTTGTTCCAGCAGAAGGACGACTGTTCCAGGAGATGGACAACTGTTCCAGGAGACACACTTTGGATTGCTCTTCCAGTAGAACCGATGGACGAGTTTTATTGTTGATCATTTCTAGTGATTCCTTGAAAGAGCAGTCGAGATTTTTGTTTGAACTTGAACTGCAAGGAGAGCAGCGAAGGACGACGGCTCCAGCAGAATGTAAATATGACTCCTCTATCTGTGCCAGTAACTGCACCAACAAAGAGCTGACTGTTCCATCTGATCCAATAGCTATTCGAACAAAGATCATGATTGTTCCAGCATTCAGAGGATTGTTCCAGAGGACATACAGATGAGTTTTCCATCATACAAATAACCATTCCAGCAGAGAGACCATTGTTCCAGCAGACAGAAGCTTGTTCCAACAGGCTACAGGATAAATCGGTCTGGATTACTGGAAAGCCATTGAATTCGCTTTCAATATTCTGGTCGGCAGCGAGTGGACTGAAGCGCATCAGTCAACTTGGCCGGGATTGCAAAGAGTTTTACAAGATCTGGTGCATCGAGTAACTCTTTTTCTTACCGTGAGAGTTTATTTAGAAATATCAGTACAGATTTATGTAGTGAAGTACAGGTACAGTAATTCCCCAGGTGTTGACATACAGTACAGGTAAATATTAAGGTTATAAAGTACAGGTACAGCAGTGATTTTCCATGTAGTGACAGTACCATAAAGGTGCTGCCTCAAGTAGGATATGCTGCAGTACATACAGACAGACAGGTTAACAGACAGACAGAGAGACAGATAATAACCCAGACATTGATTCTATCCAGTTACAGACAGACAGACAGACTATAACTCACGCAATGAATGGATCTAATTATAGAAAGACAGACAGAGAGAAAGTAGAGTCTCATGTCTTTACCTGAAGGGGTTAAGTAGACTCATTATCCTGTAGGGCACCGCTCGTTTATCCACCCTTAATATGGTGGCACCTGAAGGCGTCTCCTATATCAAATAAAGGAAACACCAAGACGCTCAAGATAGCCAAGAGGTTAGGTTAGGTTATGTGAAGTGAGGTTTGGTTTGCGTTAGTTTTGGTTAGGTTAGCGTTAGGTTAGGTTAGGTTAGGTTAGGTTAGGTTAGGTTATGTGAAGTGAGGTTTGGTTTGCGTTAGTTTTGGTTAGGTTAGCGTTAGTTTAAGTTGGTTAGGTTAGGTTTGGTTAGGTTAGGTTAGGTTAGGTTAGGTTAGGTTATGTGAAGTGAGGTTTGGTTTGCGTTAGTTTTGGTTAGGTTAGCGTTAGGTTAGGTTAGACTTTGGTTCAGTTAGCCTAGTATAATTGAAGAGATAGGTAGACAGACACATCAATAAAAAAGCGAATAAAACATAAAAAATAATGAATAAATAGATAAATAGACACGAGAGATTAAGTAAATAATAGACATCTTTGATTATTATTATTATTATTATTTGTTTTTAATTTTATTACGTGATAGAATTCTTTGTTAATCATGATGACAGAGAGAGAGAAATAATGTCCTTATTTTTATTTGTTTAGTCTGTGGTTGTCACGAGATGGTTGGACAGCCACGATGAAACAAAGAAGTTATGTTGTTGGTGATGGTGTTGTTGTTGTTGTTGTTGTTGTTGTTGTTGTTGTTGTTGTGATTGTTGTTGTTATTGTTGTAGTTGTGATTGTTGTTGTTGTTGTTGTGATTGTTGTTGTTGTTGTTGTTGTGAGTGTTGTTGTTGTTGCTGTTGTTGTGATTGTTATTATTGTTGTTGTTGTTGTGGTTGTTGTTGTTGTGATTGTTGTTGTTGTTGCTGTTGTTGTGATTGTTATTATTGTTGTTGTTGTTGTTGTTGTTGTGATTGTTGTTGTTGTTGTGATTGTTGTTGTTGTGATTGTTATTGTTGTTGTTGTTGTTGTTGTGATTGTTGTTGTTGTTGTTGTGGGAATAGTGGGAGGAAGGAAGAAGAGAAAGAGAGAGAGACAGAGACTGACAAGCAGACAAACAAATAGACAGAAAGACAAACAGGCAGACAGGTAGAAAACACACACACACACACACACACACACACACACACACACACACAGGACGGTGGTATCTGATAGTCGTCCAGTACTGAAACAGATGACCCAATTTACAAATATACGGGGCAATGATATGGGTCGAACCTATTTTAATTGGCCCTATTTTTTGCGTACAGCTGTGAGCGAGTGGTGTCATATTGTAGTAGAGAGAGACAGACAGACAGACAGACAGACAGACAGACAGATAGATAGGTAGATAGATAGAACCACAATACTCAAGGAAGTTAGTGTGAATAATTGTCTCAACATGTCTATATAATTATGGCTTTAATTATTCTATATCTAATTATTTCTTTATTATATACATCTAATTATCGGGTTAATTTCTATACTTCTGTTCGGACGTTTCTATACTGACAATGTTTCTCCCGTTACGTAATGACTGGGGAAAAAAGTTCAATAATTTTTGGGAAGTTTTGGAGAAGTTTCCCGGTTTGGAATATTAAAGGGAGTTTGTTGTCTGAAATGGTCTTCTCTCTCTCTCTCTCTCTCTCTCTCTCTCTCTCTCTCTCTCTCTCTCTCTCTCTCTCTCTCTCTCTCTCTCTCTCTCCCTTTCCTCAGACTGTCTCCTTCATTTCCTCCCTTATCTCTCCCTAGGTACCAGCCCACACTGACAGTGAACCGTGTTCCTGGTCATTTGCTTAATCTCTCTCTCTCTCTCTCTCTCTCTCTCTCTCTCTCTCTCTCTCTCTCTCTCTCTCTCTCGTTGGTCTCGTTGGGGTATGCTTGTTTCTTAATGCATTTTGTACACACACACACACACACACACACACACACACACACACACACACACACACACACACACACATCTTATCCCAAATCGACAATAACTTAGCGTAAAAAAAGCACGCAAAAACAAACACATACAGGTAAACAAACACATTAGGAAGGGTGTGTGTGTGTGTGTGTGTGTGTGTGTGTGTGTGTGTGTGTGTGTGTGTGTGTGTGTGTGTTTACACGAGAAGAAAATTCGATAACCAATTCTTGAGGCTAGACTCCGCACTGTAGACAGGCGTTAGTGGCCACAGAGAAGAGAGAAGGAGTTTAGTGGCCACAGTAGACAGGAGAAGTTAGTGGCCACAGTAGATAGGGGGAATTTGGTGACCACAGTAGACAGGGGGAAATTTGGTGGCCACAGTAGACAGGAGAAGTTTGGTGGCGACAGTAGATAGGGGGAATTTGGTGGCCACAGTAGACAGGGGGAAATTTGGTGGCCACAGTAGACAGGAGAAGTTTGGTGGCCACAGTAGACAGGAGAAGTTTGGTGGCCACAGAAAAGACAGGAGAAGTTTGGTGGCCACAGTAAGCAGCATGTATGTTTGTATGTAGGCTACTGTGTATGTATGTCTACGCACAAATAGACACACACACACACACACAATATATATACGCTCATACTAACGCACATCTAAACGCTGTGAACTATTCAACCTCAATTTGTAGATGAAAAGAAAAATTTGTTTCTCTTTTTCGGACGATTTTTCAAGATCATTTCCTTCAACACTAATTTAAGAAACGTCAAAATACATTTATTAGACTTAAGGCTGTCATTTTGGCTTTCTGTGTCTTGACCTTTTGTTTTTGTCATATTTTTCTTATTTATCATTGTTTTGTTGTCATTGTTATTATTGTTGTTATTATTATTGTTGTTTTTATCATTACCATCTCTTCTTCCCGTAGTAAACATACAGTGGTGCCACATCTCCCAAATATAAACACTCTTCCACGACGACCAAATATCGGCACCACCGCATATACCTATCTTCTCCACCAATCAGCGTCAACCCTCCACTCCCTCACATATATAAGTCAACATTGCCATAACCAGCACCTCACACACCTGCCAGCTCCATACATGTGGCACACGTGCACTATCACCGTCATCAGTTATCATAAAAAACGGGAAATTTTCGATACGTATGACAGCGGGTATTTCTTTTTTATTCGTAGCCTCGTAAGAAGTAGCAAGTCTTACGATGTCTGGCGATATCGTATCTTACGTTCCCTACCATTATCAAGAGAAGATATCGTTCTTTTGTATATTTAAGATTAATGTCTTCTGTGGGGTAAGATATCGTAGTTAAGATGATTTATTTTTTGCTTTACAAGATATCTCAACGATTACGATAGCTGGTGGAACGATATCATGCGGCTACAAGTTTACCCCTGAACAAGATATCGCAACAATTACCAAACGTGAAGGAATCGCATCTCCCCTTCATTGCGATATTGTCTGAGAGAGAGAGAGAGAGAGCTACAGAGAGAGAGAGAGAGCTACAGAGAGAGAGAGAGAGAGAGAGAGAGCTACAGAGAGAGAGAGAGAGCTACAGAGAGAGAGAGAGAGAGAGAGAGAGAGAGAGCTACAGAGAGAGAGAGAGAGCTACAGAGAGAGAGACAGACAGTAAATCTACTTAGCCGTGACACATGAAAAGATGAAATTCTCTTCTCGTAGATATCGTCAAGATTTACGATCTCTCACGGACAGGAGGGGAGGGGGATCCCAGCTCCTAGGAACGATATTACCAGAGAAGAGGGACAGCCATATCAACTTGACACGAGGAAGATGAAATTCGTAGAGGGTGTCAGGTGTAAGTGTCAGGTGTAAGTGTCAGGTATAAGTGTCTGGTGTAAGTGTAAATGTCAAGTGTATGAGTGTGTGGTGTAGATTTGTTTGGTGTAAGTGTAAGTATCTGGTGTGAAAGTGTTTAGTGTAAGTGTAAGTGTTAAGTCTGTTGTTAGTGTAAATGTCTGGTGTAAGTATCTAGTGTAAGTGTAAGTGTGTGGTGTTAGTGTAAGTATAAGTGTAAGTGTCTAAGTATAAGTGTAAGTTTCTGGTGTAAGTATTAGTGTAATTGTCTTTTATAAGTGTCTTGTGTAAGTGTTAAGTGCGTTTTGATCTTTTTCTTTCCATCAAATCAATTGTCTGGCTGTCTGTCTATCCATCTATATATTCTTCTATTTTCTCTCACTATCTCTTTCTCTCTCTCTACTCTTTCTATCTTCCTCTCTTTCTCTCGTTTTATTTAATTCCTCTCACTTTACTCTCTCTCTCTCTCTCTCTCTCTCTCTCTCTCTCTCTCTCTCTCTCTCTCTCATTAAGGTAACTTCCCTTAATGAGAGAGAATTACCTCGACCGAGATGAGTAATTATCATCATTATATAATTAGGGATTGGAGCACTGAGAGTAAGAGAGAGAGAGAGAGAGAGAGAGAGAGAGAGAGAGAGAGAGAGAGAGAGAGAGAGAGAGAGCAGAAATAGAGAAAATTAAAAGAAAAAATTGTAAAATGGAGAGATTGAGAAGGAGGTAGAGAGACATACATACATACATACATACATACATACATACATGTCAAGGTAAAATGCACATACCATAATCTGATGGGTTCGATGATGTGTCTGGATAATCTCAAATTACGCCACACACACACACACACACACACACACACACACACACACACACACACACACACACACACACACACACACACACATATTCTGGATCAGTGGTTTTGTTATGTTGACTATCTGTGTAATTCATATGTAAAAAAACAAAAACAAAACAATTACATATATTTTGTTTTTTATTTTTACAATCAGCTAAACTGTTTTAACCTTTCGTAATAAAATAATCCAAAAAAAAAAAAGTTAATGCAATAAATGGATGAAAAAATAAAGAGAAAATCACTGGCTAGTTTAATTTCTGTCATGGTGTGTGTGTGTGTGTGTGTGTGTGTGTGTGTGTGTGTGTGTGTGTGTGTGTGTGTGTGTGTGTGTGTGCCAATCGTCTATCTTTCTCTTTCATATTTATTAAAACATTGCAAAATTATCTCGTCTCTTTTTAAGTCGTTTTTCTTCTTTTTCAATTTTTTTGTTTATTGTTCTTTGACGTAGAAAGTAATTAGCCAGAACGCTTCGGGCAGGTGAGTCTTTTGTTACCTGTCGAATAATTGTCGCCCCCCTCCACCCCATCACCTGGTATTAATGAGAAAGCATATTTTGATGGGGGGGTGTGAGGGGGGTGGGGTGGGGGGGGTGGAGGTGAGGTTGTGGGAGAGTGGGGTGAGTAGGCAGTGAGGGAGAGAGGGAGTGGATGTGAGAGGGTGAGGGAGAGAGGGAGTGGATGTGAGAGTGTGAGGGAAGGGGCTGGGAGAGAGAAGGGGTGTGTGTGTGTGAGGGAGAGAGGGGGGGGGGGGAAGAGAGTATAATGCTTCTCTCAATTTTCAACATTATTGTGGTGCTCCCTTAATTGGATATTCAGGACAATGTAATTAGTTAAGGTTAGAGTCTCAGTATCATTTCGACGCCATTTTTGAGACGTTGCTTAGGGTCAAAGTCAAGGAAGTTGGATAAGTTGTTTCATCTCCATTTATGAGGAAAGTTGGAGATACGATCGTTATGAGGAGACCACCTGATGATTGGCACCCCTCCCCAACCGTGTTTTACCTTGATTTTAAGCCATTTTAACCTAACCCAACATAACCTAACCTAACCTAACCTAACCTAACCCAACATAACCTAACCTAATCTAACCTAACGATTACCCCATCTTGTTTTACCTAGAGAGTAAGCCACTGTAACCTAACCTAACCTAACGTAATCCTAACTTAATCTAACTTACTACAACCTAAAGCAAACCTAACCTAACCTAACTTAACTTAACCTAATCTAACCCTTCAGATGTTGTGGTGTTTTGAGGACAGGTTGACCAAAAATACTCATTAATTCGCGTCACCACTTCACAGGTTGACAGAAAAAACTCATTAATTCGCGTCACCACTTCACAGGTTGACAGAAAAACTCATTAATTCGCGTCACCACTTCACAGGTTGACCAAAAACACTCATTAATTCGCGTCACCACTTCACCTGTCGTGTGGCTATTCCGTTCTTTTGTTGAGCTTTTGTTATTGATTATTTATTTATTTGTTTGTTTGTTTGTTTGTTTGTTTGTTTGTTTGTTTGCTTATTTGTTTCTCCTCTGACCCGTCCTCCCCAAAAATGTCATCGAGGGAACAAAAAATAAATTAAAATAATAATTACTATTTGTGTTGCAGGAGAGACTCGATTCGCTTATGACCACTGTCTGTGTGTTTGTTTGTTTGTGTTTTAACCCTACAATAAAATGGAAGCCAAAATTGAAATTGTTACAGGAGTATAATTGTCACTGAATACAAATAATAGAGTAATAGGCCTATATTGTTGTAGGTATATTGAAACGTATCATTGAATAGGCAGTGAAGAACAGACCAGTTATACAGACCTTTGGCAAATATAAACAATTACACAATAAACTAATTTTATGTTTTATATTTAAATAGAAGTCAAAATTATTAAAATGGGACAAATATAATTAGAAACGAATACAAATTAATTTCCGTATCTCTTTACTATTAAAAAAAAATATTATTTTATATTTATACCCAATATTTTTTTCTGATAATTGGATGATAATTTTTTTGGGGGGTAAATTTCCTTTTTATTGCCCCACTCAACCTAACCTAACCTAACCAAATTGTTAAACTCAGACGTAAATATAATTGAAATCGAATTGCATAACCATTAAAACATATAGTTATTTTTTACTACACATAGATATTATACATATATTTGATAGTGAATTGATGGTCAAAACGGAAATCAGAACGGAATATCATTGTAATGGAATTCAAATAGACTTTTTTTCATTACTTTAGTATTAAAAAGGTGAAAAAATACCATTACATACATACATACATACATACATACATACATACATACATACATGTTAAAGGTTATAATCGGACACGAATGTAATTGTTATTGAAATCATAAAGGTTAACATTGGATTTCTCTTCCGTATTGACAAGGAATCAGAGGTGGTGGTGTGCAATGAACGACTGTGTGTGTGTGTGTGTGTGTGTGTGTGTACTGTACGACTGTGTGTGTGTGTGGGGGGGGGGGGTGG
>CAUDMG010003112.1:502500-510000 GCA_958450375.1 Homarus gammarus
GAGAGAAATAGAGAGACAGAGAAAAAAAAGTTATCTTCGTATAATAATGAATAATTATTATTTATACAACAAAGAAAACAATAATAACACCCCCTCCCCCCCCCTCCCCCTCTCCCCATTATCACCTATACCATTGGCTACGATCACGAACGACCTCAACCAATCACAAACGAGAACTCTGTCCTCCTAACCCCACTCTAACCAATCACAGGCCTGGGTTCTCGCATCACCTAACCAATCAGAAAAATTACCCAAATACATATGAAAAAAAATGGCATAAGTAATTTAGAATAATGAGCTTTGTTTATTTTCCCCGTGACAAATGGCTTCCAGATATAGAGTGTCAAGGTATAATGAACCGTATGGACGTGTGTCTAAAGAAATGAGGAATATTGGACGTAAATAGTAATCAAGAACTTTACTGAACATCGGAGTAGCACGGATAGGTGTGACCTTGACCTTTGACCCCTGTGTTTCTTGGTTAGGTTAGGTTAGGTTTGGTTTGGGCTAGACTTATACAATTTGAAAACCAAACCTAACCTAACCTAACCTAACACCCGGAAGTACTGTACATAAGGCAGCTCAATTTTCTCATTAACTCTCACATAGTTGACGGGACATATACAAATTGTCACTCAATACACGTGTTTACCTATCGGTCTGCCTCGCGCGCTCGTGTGTGTGTGAGAGAGAGAGAGAGAGAGAGAGAGAGAGAGAGAGGATTTTTCATTAGTGTGTGTGTGTGTGTGTGTGTGTGTGTGTGTCTGTGTGTGTGTGTGTGTCTGTGTGTGTGTAAGCAATAAGAGACTGTGCTGATACACATTATTGCTTCCTCTATATCATACAGCTTCTGTGATCACTCCATCGCTGCTTCTGGCACCCGAGAGAGAGAGAGAGAGAGAGAGAGAGAGAGAGAGAGAAGGGGAAAGATGAAGAGAGATAGAAAGAGGAGGAGAAGGAGGAGGAGGACGAGTTGGAAGGAGAAAGGGGTGAGTAAGTGGGGGGAAATGAGAGAGATAAGTTGGGAAAGAGAGAAGGAAATGAAGGAAAATAAGATAAAGAGAGAAGGAAGGAAAATGAGATAGAGAGAGAAGGAAGGAAAATTGATTTTTCATTATTATTTTTCATTATTATTATTATTATTATTATTATTATTATTATTATTATTATTATCGTTGCTATTATAATCAAAATCACTAACTGCATCGTTACCCTTAACATCATCACTACTTTCTCAAATCACCACCACCGCAAAAACAAAAACAACAACAACAACAACAACAAACAAAAAACACACGAAATGTTAAACCACCACCACATCCACAACCACAACTACCACAACAACGAACAAAAACACACACAAAAATGTTAAATCACCACTACAACCACAAAAAAAAAACCCACACACACACACACAAAATGTACCCTTAAAAATTCTCACGGATAAAAATTGTGGACAGTTTGTAGCAGGTTGGCGTGTACCCAAGAGAGAGGAAGGCCAAATTATGGATCACTATTCTGTAATGTAATAAACTTTATATACGAGCACTTCTGGCCGTCCTAAGTCTGGATTATAAGCCCAAAAGACTCTCCTTCAATGCCTCTTGTCATTTCAAATGTATTAAATCTTACCACTTTCTCAGGGGTCGTATCATATCTTAAGAGAATTTGGACAGAGAGGAACAGCACTTTGAGATGAAGATGAGGGGTGAGGGGTATGGGAGGGGGTTAGGAAGGGGTAGAGGGTGGAGGGGGGAAATAGGGGAGAGGGGGCGGGGGTGTTAATCTGGATTCGAGTATCTGAGTATTTTTTTATTATATATATTTTGTGTATTTTAAGGGATTTCTTTCATGTTCTTTTATGTGTGTGTGTGTGTGTGGGGGGGGGCCATTTTTTTATATTCTATATAGGTTTATCTCTGTTTTTATTTCCCCATTAAACCCACAACACCTGTAATCATCTCTTCCTCCTCTCCAACACGTGTAATTCTCTCCAACACGTGTAATTCTCTCCAACACGTGTAATTCTCCCCAACACCTGTAATTCTCTCCAACACCTGTAATTCTCTCCAACACCTGTAATTATCTCCTCCCCAACAGGTGTCATGGATACGTCACCGAGACCTACACGTCCTCACTGTAGGGTCCTTCACCTTCACCAATGACGAAAGGTTCTCAGCTCACCGTGATCCTACTACAGGAGACTGGATCCTAGTGCTCCGTCGGCCCCTTCCCTCAGATTCGGGTTCCTACGAGTGTTCCATCTCCACCAAACCCGTCATGTCTATCACCGTCAAGCTCAAAGTTGTGGGTAAGTTGGGGGGTGGGGGGTAGTGATGGATGAGAGAGTGTTGTGGTGGTGGATGAGTTGTGTTGGGGGGGTGGGGGTTAGTGGTGGATGAGAGAGTGTTGTAGTGGTGGATGAGTTGTGGGGGGTGGTAGTGGTGGATGAGAGAGTGTTGTGGTGGTGGATGAGTTGTGTTGGGGGGGTGGTAGTGGTGGATGAGAGAGTGTTGTGGTGGTGGATGAGTTGTGTTGGGGGGGTGGTAGTGGTGGATGAGAGAGTGTTGTGGTGGTGGATGAGTTGTGTTGGGGGGGGTAGTGGTGGATGAGAGAGTGTTGTGGTGGTGGATGAGTTGTGTTGGGGGGGTAGTGGTGGATGAGAGAGTGTTGTGGTGGTGGATGAGTTGTGTTGTGGGGGTAGTGGTGGATGAGAGAGTTGTGGTGGTGGATGAGTTGTGTTGTGGGTGAGAGGGGGTGGGTTTTATTGTTGTGATGGAGGTGGATGATGTGTTGTAGCTTCGTAGTTGATCGTGGTTGTAGATGTTGTTTCTGTTCCTGGCCCCCCCCTCCCCCCTCCCCCCCCCCCCAAGACGAGTGTGGTTGTGTTGTGGTTGTTTTGAGGTTGTGTGTGAAAATATTATGACGTTGACATTTCTTTATACCAAGTCAGTGTGATAGCTGGCTGGAACATTGTTAGAGAGAGAGAGAGAGAGAGAGAGAGAGAGAGAGAGAGAGAGAGAGAGAGAGAGAGAGAGCTCTACACTTGTGGCCTACAAGAACCTACAAGAAAGTCGATCCGGCGAAATTATTCAGTTCCCAGCAACTTTGTATTATATCGTGAGCATTGCCGGCTCTCTCTCTCTCTCTCTCTCTCTCTCTCTCTCTCTCTCTCTCTCTCTCTCTCTCTCTCTCTCTCTCTCTTTAATATCTCTTTATTCCATCCCATCCTCTCTCTCTCTCTCTCTCTCTCTCTCTCTCTCTCTCTCTCTCTCTCTCTCTCTCTCTCTCTCTCTCTCTCTCTCTCTACCGAACCGGCTGTTAAATTACCAGCCAGCCAGGAGGACAAATAGCCCACCTGGTGATAGTCGGCCAGGTATAAGTGACTCATTAATCACTACCATAGATCAAGAGGCTCAGATGGGGGACCCGGCGTCGACAAAAACACTGAAAATAACACCTTTTTTTTATGTGTGTACCCAATATATGTGTGTGGCACTGCACCTGATCACCGTCACTTACCCGCCATCTGTAAAGTTCGGTACCCTTTTACAATTGGGTGGACTATGGGTGCCCAGATGTCTTGAAAAAAAACATTCATGATTTATTTCTTTATTTACTTGTTTATTTGTTAATTTATTTGTTTGTTTCTTTGTTTATTTATTTGTATGTTTATTTATTTATTCAATAGTTATAGTCAGTATTTCATTGACAATATATACGTTCTTGCAGGTACAGGTACATAACTACAGTTAATTTACAGGTACAGTTACATTAATACAGTCAAGTTACAGGTGCAGTTACAGGTACAGAGACAGGTGCAGTTACAGGTGTTCAGACAGGTACAGTAGACAACATTAAGCTTGAAAGATGGACAGATACCAGGTCATTAAATACACTAATGAGTCATTAACCAAACACGGCCTAATGACTCACCTGAGCCCCTGGTTATAATTACATCAGATTACTTTAAATTACCTTGAATTGAGTTAATCTGGTTATGTTTAACTACCATGACTACCTTGGATTACACTTGGGCTCGTTGAAATAATCTTAATCTATCTTGAGTTATGTTGAAGTAATTAAAGTCAGCTTGGATTACCTTTAATTACCGTGCTTAATTGGCAGTTCTGATTATGTGTGTTGCAGTAAAGTATAATTAATTTTTTGGGGTATGTTTTCTTGTTCTTCTTGTTCTTCTTCTTGTTCTTCTTGTTCTTCTTCTTCTTCTTGTTCTTCTTCTTCTTCTCCTCTTCCTCCCTTCACTATCCCATCACCTCCTCCACCCCTTACTCACCCCTCATCAACTCTTCCCCTCACTTACCCCTCACCTTTCCCCTTGTTCTCCCCTCATCAACTCTTCCCCTCACTCACCCCTCACCTTTCCCCTTGTTCTCCCCTCATCAACTCTTCCCCTCACTCACCCCTCACCTTTCCCCCTCTTCTCCCCTCATCAACTCTTCCCCTCACTCACCCCTCACCTTTCCCCTTCTTCTCCCCTCATCAACTCTTCCCCTCACTCACCCCTCACCTTTCCCCCTCACTCACCCCTCACCTTTCCCCCTCTTCTCCCCTCATCAACTCTTCCCCTCACTCACCCCTCACCTTTCCCCCTCACTCACCCCTCATCAACTCTTCCCCTCACTCACCCCTCACCTTTCCCCCTTTTCTCCCCTCATCAACTCTTCCCCTCACTCACCCCTCACCTTTCCCCTTCTTCTCCCCTCATCAACTCTTCCCCTCACTTACCCCTCA
Source organism: Homarus gammarus (assembly GCA_958450375.1). Classification (NCBI taxonomy): domain Eukaryota; kingdom Metazoa; phylum Arthropoda; class Malacostraca; order Decapoda; family Nephropidae; genus Homarus; species Homarus gammarus. The sequence goes on from CAUDMG010003112.1 coordinate 507,256, forward strand.
CCTTTCCCCCTCACTCACCCCTCATCAACTCTTCCCCTCACTCACCCCTCACCTTTCCCCCTCTTCTCCCCTCATCAACTCTTCCCCTCACCATCTCTCCCCTCGGACACCTCAAGATACTTCACGTCTCAGATATCGAAGCTTTATCTGGATTCCTTGTTTGTTCCCGCCTCGACCCACCCCACCCTGCCCCGACCCACCCCGCCCCGTCCCGCCCCACCCCACCCCACCCCACCTCGCCCCACCCCACCTCACCTCGCCCCACCCCACCCCGCCCAACCCACCCCGCCCCGTCCCGCCCCACCCCACCCCACCTCGCCCCACCCGACCCCACCCCGCCTCGACCCACCCCACCCCACCCCGCCTCGACCCACTCCACCCCACCCCGCCTCGACCCACTCCACCCCATCCCGCCTCGACCCACCCCACCCCGCCCCCACCCCGCCTCGGCCTACCTAGCTCCGCCCCGCCTCGACCTACCTAGCCCCACCACATCCCACCTCGACCTACCTAGCCCCGCCCCGCCTCGACCTACCTAGCTCCGCCCCGCCCCGCCTCGACCTACCTAGCCCCACCACATCCCACCTCAACCTACCTAGCCTCGCCCCATGCCACCCGACCTAGTCCCTGCCCCACCCCGCCTCACCTCGCCCAACTCCACCCCGCCTCACCTCGCCCAACTCCACCCCGCCTCGACCTACCTTGACCCGACCCACCCCGCCCGACTTAGCCCCGCCCCACCCCGACCGACTTAGCCCCGCCCCACCCCGACTCGCCCCACTTCGTCCCAACCTGCTCAACGCTTCACTTCACCCATCCCAACCTCGTCCCTCCCCTCCCCTAACCACCCCCACCCCTCCCCTCCCCTCCCTACCCCACCTCGCCCCACCCCCACCTCGCCCCACCCCCACCTCTCCCCACCCGCCACCCCGCCTCTCCCCGCCCCGCCTCTCCCTGCCCCGCCTCGTACCGCCTCGGTCAATGAAGATGATCAGGAGAGGTTCGTTGCCTCAGGTAGTATAAGGTTTCAGGGAGGCTCTCTCTCTCTCTCTCTCTCTCTCTCTCTCTCTCTCTCTCTCTCTCTCTCTCTCTCTCTCTCTCTCTCTCTCTCTCTCTCCCCCTTTACCAGTCACCCTTGGTCTTTCCCCTTTTTGTCTATTTTTACAAACTCTCTTTCTCTTAACTTCATTTACATTTTCTCTTTCTCCTTGTTTATTCTCTATTCTCCTCTCTTTCTCTCTGTCATTTGCCTTCGTCTTTCATTTGTTCTCTCTGTTTTTGTTTTCCTTTCCTCTCTCTCTCTCTCTTTCTCTCTCTCTCTCTCTCTCTCTCTCTCTCTCTCTCTCTCTCTCTCTCTCTCTCTCTCTCTCTCTCTCTCTCTCTCTCGTCCCCTCCATACATCAAACAGTGTGTCCTGGCTCCCTCCTACGCGTACAAACAGTGTACAGACGAGGCCAAATACTCCCTTTAAACAATCACGGAACTGGAGAACGTGTCGCAATAACAGATCAATCACGATGTAAATAACGCAATTATGCATTTATCGGTGATTTATGATGGAATGGCTGTTTTAGCGTTCAAGTTAATGCAATAACGTTATCAATCATAGTATAAATCACAGCCTATGTCACGCAATCACAACGAATTTTACAGCCGATACCACGCGATCACAGCACATATTAAACCCGATACCACGCAACCACAGCAGATAACCACCTAATCACAGCCGATATAAAGCAACCACAGCACAAATCACAGCCGATACCGTGCGATCACTGCCGATATAACGCAATAACAGCGCAAATCACAGCCCAATATAACGCACTCACAGTCCAAATCAGAGAGTTATTGCACCCAAATATTACACATATACGCAGGTCGCATAAAACCATTAGCAGATAGCGGTAGAAATTCAATATATGATTTTTAAATTAATCTGTAGTAATTTCTGTAGTAATTTAGATTATGTAATATTAGTGTATGTAATATTTTTGTATGTGGTCTGACACGTGATATTTATACGTGTTAATGTGTCTGTGTGTTGTGAGTTAATTATTTTGTGGCGGTTTTGTGTGTGTGTTTTGTATATATATTTGTATATGTGTGTGTGTGTGTGTGTGTGTGTGTGTGTGTGTGTGTGTGTGTGTGTGTGTGTGTGTGTGATTATGTATACCCGTGAACATATATCCATTTTTTGTATACATATAATTATACTTTCATATATTCATGTATTCATATTCATAAGTATTTAAGTATATCATTTTACATTATCTTAAACTTATCTGGTATTAATCATTAACTAAAGCTTCTGGTTACAGTATTGTATGGCTGTATTTTATGAGTGCATTTTTCTGTAATGATTAAAGAATTTATGTATTTTCAATGTCGCATAAATATGTGGTTTTTATCCCCTTTACAATGCATGTGCTGTCGTGTGTATACCTGTGTATTCTACCTGTATACCTGGTTACCTGTATACCTCTGTAGTGTACCTGTATACCTGCGTAGTGTACCTGTATACCTCTACCTGTACACCTGTGTAGTACACCTGTAGATGAACTGTATACTGTGAAACATAAATAGTAACATATATTATACTCAACATAAACTGTATCCCCGCAGTACCGTCGGTGGAGCTGGTGGGGGGCGGGGAGGTGTACCTAGACCGTGGGAGTACCCTTAACCTCACCTGTATGGTACACTTCAGTCCTACCCCACCTGAGTTCATCCTCTGGTACCACCGAG
>CAUDMG010003112.1:515000-525000 GCA_958450375.1 Homarus gammarus
ATATTCCCACGAGCAAATGACCAGATATCTCTTGAGACGGTCTGACAATATTGAGAGATTGGGAAGAGAAAGAGAGATAAAAAAAAAGAGAGCAAGTAATTCAGAAGAGGGAGAGAGAGAGAGAGAGAGAAGGAAAGAAGATGGAGGAAGAGGTACAAGTGAGAGGGTCCGATGTATGGGAAGTAGCGATGTGCGTTAATGAATGAATAGACAAAAGGCGACTGTGTTAATGCTTATGTATGTATGTTTGGATCTATGTATGTTTGTATTTTATGTATGTATGTATGTATGTATGTATGTATAGATAGATAGAAATGAGTTTAAGTGAAAGAAATATATTAAATAAATTATCCTTAAACTACTTGTGAAACGACCATATCTGATTTTCCTTTTAGTTACCCCTTTAGGTGATTAAGTATTCATGGTCGTTTTCTATAAATCCTAAGATCACTTTTACCCTCCTCTACTCTGTCCCTTCACCTATATCTCATTATATAGATCCTTTATAGCTACCATCAGTACACCTGTGTTTACTAATTACACAATAGATCACCTGAGCCGGACTCATTAATTAGGTTTCTCCATCGTAGTAGGTGATTAAGGATAATTATTATTTACCTGTTTATGAGTTACCTGGAGTGTGGGTGATTATAGTGTGAACGTTAGCTATAGGTGTTAGCAGTGTCTCCCCCCCCCCTCTCTCTCTCTCTCTCTCTCTCTCTCTCTCTCTCTCTCTCTCTCTCTCTCTCTCTCTCTCTCGTAGCTAATTATGTGTTTACATGGTAATCACCTCACCTGCTAGCTAATTACCTGTGTTAAGTCTTACATTTTTGTGTTGGTGATTTCTCATATTTCCGTTTGTTCATTATTCCCATCACCCTTCTCGTAGTTATATTCTGAGGAGGGGGAGGGAAGAGGGGAAATAGGAAGGGATGGGGAGAAGAGGGGAAGGGGAGAATGGGAAGGCCAAGTGAGGAAGAGGAAGAAGGGAGATGAAGGGACATGAAAGGAAGAAGAAGAGGAGGAATGGAAAAGTCAAGGAGAATATAGAAGGGAAAGAGTGGGAAGGAGAACAATGGATGAGGGGATAAAGTGGAGGTAGGAAAGGGAAGGAAGTGAGGGAGGGAAAGAGAGAGAGAGAGAGAGAGAGAGAGAGAGAGAGAGAGAGAGAGAGAGAGAGAGTAACACAAAATAGGTGAAAATAACTGAGACTAAGGAAAAATATCTTCACATATTATTTTATACACGATTCTATTTTTCTTTTATTTTTATTTTTTCGTCGTATTGTTTACTTTTCCGTTTTCTGTCAGAGTCTAGTTTTTCAGCTGAGACTTTTTTAATGATAATAAAAGTAATAATAATAATAATAATAATAATAATAATAATAATAGTAGTAGTAGTAGTAGTAGTAGTAGTAGTAGTAGTAGAGCAGTAGTAGTGGTAGTAACAGTAATAGTAGTAGTAGTAGTAGTAGTAGTAGTAGAGTAAAAAAAAAGTAGTAGAGTAGTAGTAGCAGTAATAGTAGCAGTAGTAGTAGCAGTAATAGTAGCAGTAGTAGTAGTAGTAGTAATAGTAATTCACTAGACTGAGTCGTTTTAAAGGTCGTTCTGAACTACCCTGAACGTCAATTGAGGGGTCGTTCACCTTATTACCTGTTCGTTAATTAATTTTTATCTCTGATAGGTGAGACGCCGGCAGCGATGCAGACTACAACTAGCGGGGCTACCTCCACCACTACCACCATCACCACCACCACCTACAACTACTACCACCACTACTACCACTCTCACAGTCTTTTCTGTTTCTTCTCTTCCTTCCTTCTCCTCCTTCTCACTTCTTCCTCTTCCTTCCGCTGCCAGAGATAAGGCCGTAGTATATTCTGTGCAGCAAGGAAGGAGAGAGAGAAAGAAATATAGATCGAAAGAGAGAGAAAGAGTGACCTGTATATTGTAGATTAGACATGAGAAAAAAATTCTCCCCTCTCTCTCTCTCTCTCTCTCTCTCTCTCTCTCTCTCTCTCTCTCTCTCTCTCTCTCTCTCTCTCTCTCTCTCTCTCTCTCTCTCTCTCTCTCTCTCTCTCCTAAGTGTAAACAAACCATGACCTCTGAGCTTATATAAATATTATCCCTATTTCATAATTATATTGTTAGGAGTTCGTAGCCCTCTCCTCTCAGTGCCCGGGGGGGGGGGGGGGAGAGAATGTAACTAGCCTATATATATCTCTATTTGGCTATATTAAACCGAGTAATATAACCAAAAGATACACCTCCTATATGCGGTTTGAGAATAATAGCCAACGTGGGGTTTATAGCCAGTGGAGAGCTGTACTGTATATAATTTGGTTATAGATTTTATCCCATTGTTTGGCTATATTGGGGAGGATATAGGCAGGTCGACAATGCTCCTGAATGTAGTTATAATGTTATCTCATATCTGGCTATATTATCCAAAAGTATTATAGTTTAAGAAGAGTTGCAATGTGGTTAGAATATTTCCCATGTTTGGTTAGGTTATGGAAGTAATATAACCACAAGGGCTCCTGAACTAGAGTAATATCTCATGTTTGGCGATATTATCAAAAACAATATGGCGAAAGAGAAAAAAACTCCTAATTGTGGTAAAAATATATTCCCCAATTGGGTTATACTATACAGAAATATAATATGGCTATAAGAGAGTTGCTAAATGTGACTCGAAGGTATATTATCCACATAATATGGCCTATAAGAGCTGCTAAAATATTTTGCTATAATTTGCCATATTGTTAGGGTAATTTATCTTTAAAAAAAACAGTATGTAAAAATATGTAAGTATTGTACAGGATGTGAACCTATTATACTACATGTGGCTATATAATTTACATAATATTAACCTCCGAAAAGACACGTAAAAAAAAAACACATATAACTCATTGCTATAGTATTTTATATTTGGTAATATTATTTAATACAATATCCCAATAATATATATCAAAATATGTGTAAAGTATATAATAACACATTAGATTGGTATATTAATTGGTTATATTGGTTAAATAAAACACATAATGGTATACTGGTTGTTAGGATATATGTGAGTGTATTTGGGTATATTTTCTTATATTTCCACACTAATATAGCCAATGGAAGTATAACCTGCATCTAGTCTTCTGATAATGGTTGGTATATATTGTATTATGTGTTTGGTTATTTCAATATAATATAGCTTAAGGCAGTGTTTCTTAGGTCTATATTAATCCGTGGCCTCCCTATGTGTTGACCTATGACCTCTCACCATTCCCCACCCCCTTAATTAGATATATCATAGCCCCTTAGAAATATCATAGCACCCCCTTGAAAAATCACAGCACCCCTTGAAATATCGTACCACCCACCTGAAATATCATAGTACCCCTTTAGATATAACAGCACCCCCTGAAATACTACAGCGTCACCCCTTAGAACTATTACAGCACCCTCTGAAAATATCATAGCACCCCCATGAATTTTATCACAGCGCTCCCTCTTAAGAAAAACCACAATGCCCCTTCTTAAAAAGAATCACAGCACCCCCGTTAAAAATCACAGCGCCCCCGGTTAAAAATCACAGCGCCTCCCGTTAAAAATCTCAGCGCCCCCGGTTAAAAATCACAGCGCCCCTGGCTAAAAATCTCAGCGCCCCCGGTTAAAAATCACAGCGCCCCTCGTTAAAAATCACAGCGCCCCCGGCTAAAAATCACAGCGCCCCCCGGTTAAAAATCACAGCGCCCCCTGTTAAAAATCACAGCGCCCCCGGTTAAAAATCACAGTGTCCCCGGTTAAAAATCACAGCGCCCCCGTTAAAAATCACAGCGCCCCCGGTTAAAAATCACAGCGCCCCCGGTTAAAAATCACAGCGCCCCCCCCCCCCACATTGTTTAAGAACCACTGCCTTAGGTAAAAAAAAATAATATAAATACATAAATATGATGAATAAATCCTATTTTTAGCGCGTAACGAAGAATGAAAAGTTAAGATGGATTCCTGCTAAGGTGATTGTGGATTTAGCAGACATTTTTATTCAGGTGATTGCGATGTTAACGGACATTATTTACGGTTATTTACTCCTGGTGATTGCGGTTTTAACATACTTTTTTGGTCAGGTGATTGTGGTGTTAACAGACATTATTTATTCCTGGTGATTGTGGTGTTAACAGCCATAGTTCATTACTTTTGTTTATGGCTAAATATTATTCATTTTAGCGTCGTTCATTTGTGTTTTGTGAAGGCAGGAGTTCATCTTGGCTTAAATATATGTTGTAACTGTGATACTCTCTCTCTCTCTCTCTCTCTCTCTCTCTCTCTCTCTCTCTCTCTCTCTCTCTCTCTCTCTCTCTCTCTCTCTCTCTCTTATAAACAATGTGGGTATTACAGCACAGAAAAATATTAATAAACATATAATTATACACAAGAGAATAAACAGTGTAACCGGAGAAAATTCGTGATAATTCCGAAATAACAAAATAATAGACAATAAAAGAAAAGGAAAATAGAGAAAAATAAAATATAAATACTTTTGAGATTATTTACAATAATTTAAGATAATGTTGCCAGGCAGAAACCGTAATAAAACTAAAAAAACAAGTCAAATTTACTCTAAAAAAAATATTACTTTGAAGATTATTGAATGAAAAAACTGGAATGGGATGGAGAGAAATTAGTAAATGAAAATAGGTGGGAAATAACCTTAGAGTTTTGACTAGATATAATAATGTATAATACTTTAAAAAATCAGTGAAGGAACATTTAAGAGAAAGACTTTGAGGATTACTGATGAAAAAGTATGTAAAATAATTCAAACATAGAAAATTAGTGAATAATGATGAAAATAAGAACTGTAAAATAAAAGCAAATAACTTTAGTGAATTAATAAATAAAATATATTTAATTGAAAATAGAAATGTTATAAAAAAAACAATATTGGTGGCAGCAATATGAAAATTAATAAATGTTTAGAAAAATATGTCTGAAAATTGCAAGGGTAAACAGATAGTGGTAAATATATGTGATAAACTAAAGTAAGATAGATATATATTAACAAAACACCTGAAAAATATATTTGAAAATAACAAGATAGGCAAGAAATTTTTACTTAGAAAGAAAATACTAACGAAAGATATATTTGGACCGGAAAAAAATATCACTTGAAGAAAATTTATTCCCCAAAATATTAACATAAGCATATTACTTAAGAAAACTTTAACTGAATATAAACTTTAGAAAAATGTTTTGAACTTAGTGAATAATTTTTGTAGAGTTGATGTTTATTTAGGAAACAAGGATAGGTATTGAGAACTGTTTTTATGACAAAGGATGTTTACAATCTGTCTTCCGATGTGGGGTCTGTGTGTGTACTGTATATTATTAATAAAACTTAAACATCTTTCTTCTTACTTGTCCTTAGCTTAACCTAACCTAACTAACTTAACCTAACCTAACCTCATCTAATCTAACCTAACTTAACCAATCCTTACCTTCCCTACCGTACATTAACCAAATTAAACTTACCTAACCTAACCTAACTAACTTAACCTAACCTAACCTCATCTAATCTAACCTAACTTAACCAATCCTTACCTTCCCTACCGTACATTAACCAAATTAAACTTACCTAACCTAACCTAACTAACTTAACCTAACCTAACCTCATCTAATCTAACCTAACTTAACCAATCCTTACCTTCCCTACCGTACATTAACCAAATTAAACTTACCTAACCTAACCTAACTAACTTAACCTAACCTAACCTCATCTAATCTAACCTAACTTAGCCAATCCTTACCTTCCCTACCGTACATTAACCAAATTAAACTTACCTAACCTAACCTAACCTAACCCAATCTACCCTAGCCTAACTCCACTGGTAGCGTTAGGATGCTCAATCGTCATGTCATATAAGCTATGGGGTGGTTATAATATTCACGTGATCTACCAAACAACTCACACCTGCCACACCAGATAGCAATTAACACTCACACACCTGTATACATACGAACCTCACTCGTCAACAAACATTAAAAATAACTTCCTCATTAATTGCTCCTGTGCTGGTGATAATTACTTCATTAATAGATATCTAAATACCAGGTACCATTGGAATCTTATTTTATATTATATTTCAAAAGAAGAAATTGTTTGGTGTTGAATTCGCTACTGATAATATTGGAATTCCTTATTTATTTATTTATTTTTTGTTCTGATTGCCATCATCTGAGTTAATGAGTTTGTATCTGATAGGGAGGTACTATTATGTGTTAATTGGTCTATTAAACGAGTGGGCTGTTATGTTAAACGAGTAATTTGATCATTTAGCTAATGTTATCTCTTCAGTTAAACGTATGTCTGTATGTTGCGATGAATCTATGTAACAAAAGCCTTAACAAAATAATTAAAACAACAATAGTCATGAATTTAATATCATCTTAACTACAAATCTATCATACTTATATAACACATCTACAATATATCTTTAAAATACCTACCAAATATAACCAATATGTCTTTATAAATATAACACTACTAAAACCCATGAAATTCTATTCTAATGTTATAATCCCTTTTTTAAATCGAATAAAATAACACAAATAACAATATCACCTATTTTTTTTATCATAGGGATACAGCTGTTATAACTTTTAATATAGGTTATGTAGTGAATGTGTGATATATATCATTTACGATATAGGGAGCGTAAATTATTTTCTAACTACAGAATGTTAATTAATTTTGAACTGGACGTAAAAAAAGCTTTGTAGCAATTCATTACTTCAGTTAATGGCTTCAAATATTTGTCCTATTTTTTATATTAATTGGAATAGGAAAAGGGGTTAATTAATCTAATGGACCAGGTGGTAGTTTGATAATCATTTTTATTATTTGTTTTTTGGGGTTATTATTGTGCTTATTGATGTCGATGTTGTTGTTTTTTTTGTAATGGTGTTGGTGGTAGTCGTATTATTATTATTATTATTATTATTATTATTGGTAGTAGTAGTAGTAGTAATAGAAAAAGAAGTATTGTTATTATTATTAGTAGTAGTATCAGTATTGTTATTTCGTATTATTATTATTATTATTATTATTATTATTATTATTATTATTATTATTATTGTTGTTGTTATTATTATTATCATCGTTTTCAATATCACTCTAACATCCTACTCATATTTTTCAAAGTTTATTCAATTCATATTTTCAGATAAACTTTATAATATGATCTAATATAAATAATTAGTATACAGAATAATTATACATCATATATCTCAAGGCTTCTAAGTAATTTATTCCAGTATAGTAATTTATTTGTCTCTCGTCACTTGCTCTCTCAACACACAAGAGTTCTTTATGACTCTAATGGTGTACCCGAGTATGGTTTTGGCCTCAGTGGTATATTTTTCATGACGTTTCTAGATATAACGGAGGTATAATGGAGTTGTTGTTTTACGTGAAATTGATATATTTTCCTTTTTTTTTGTACAGGTGAGAGGGAAGAAAGATGAGGGAGGATGTAATGATGAAGAGGAAGGGAGGGAGGGTTGGATAGGAGAGGGAGAGGGAGGTTGGAAGGAAGAGGAGGGGAGGATGGGTAATAATAATAATAATAGTAGTAGTAGTAGTAGTAGTAGTAGTAGTAGTAGTAGTAATAGTAGTAATAGTAGTAGTCCTATTATTATTATTATTCATAGTGATAATCCTGTATGGTATTTGATAAATTTTCATGGGTCACGTAGCTAAATACTTTTTTTTTCTTTTTCCTTTTTTTTTCTTTTTTTTCGGTCATTATAAAGCTTTTAAACATGAATATGCAAGCCCGGGGGAGAGGATGGGGTGAGGGGAGGATGGGGTGAGGGGAGGATGGGGTGAGGGGAGGGAAAGGTAGAGAGAGAGAAAGAGAGGGATGAGGGTGGGGTGAGGACAGGATGGGGTGAGGGGAGGGAATGGTAGAGAGAGGGGAGGTGGGGTGAGGAGGGGTGAAAAGAGAGAGATAAAGGAGAGAGAAGAGAGAGAGAGAGAGAGGTGAGGGAGGGAGGGGTTGAGAACTAAACATGAGGAAAGTGAAGAAAAGAAAGAAGGAAAGGGGGGACAAATGAGAGGGAAAGGGATAAAGAGGAGAAGAGGTAAGAGGGAAATAAGAGGAAATGTACCCAAGGAAACTCCATCTGAAAACAAATGACTTACCCTTCCCGTCCGGCAACTTTTTTTTTATATACTTTTGTTAAGAAGTTGAATGGACCTCGATGCTTTAAGGTAGAATATAATGAAACAAAAGAGTATTTTTTTCCCAGTCCGTTTATGAAGTAAAGATGCGGTGAGAGAGAAACAGAGAGAGAGAGAGAGACATGAAAAAATAGATTAAACACGTGAAAAAGATAGAGATTGAGAGTGGGGGAAAGAAATAATTTAATACCCTACAGGAAAAAATAGGAAGACATAACAGAAAAAATAAGTATTCACAAAACTACACAACTCTCTCTCTCTCTCTCTCTCTCTCTCTCTCTCTCTCTCTCTCTCTCTCTCACTCTCTCTCTCTCTCTCTCTCTCTCTCCAATATATTAAGTTATTTATCTACTTATGTTTCCTCATTATACCTATTTCACCTTATTATTCAACCCATTCCACTGATTTCCCCGACGTATTTTTTACCTGATTATATAAATTCCACCTTATTTTCCAACGTATTTAAGCTTAATTCACCTTATTTCATATCTTATCTTAACTTATATCCGTATTTTGTTCCCCAGCGTATTCATAGAAAGAAAAAACTTTTAACAAACTTTTTTTCTACTCTTATTTTTCAGGTGAATATTTGATCACAGGCAAAGTTTGAAAGCGGATTTTTTTGGGAGTGGCTGAGTTGATAGCCACCACAAACTACAGCTACAGGTAAAAAAAAAGTCTTATAAGCAGTTTACTATAATACAAATACAGTAGACTCGTGTTTATCGGTACTGCACTCTACCGCCTTCATATCCTCATCGGTATAGTTCGGTACTCACTTACACTCTGGGTCGAGATAGGGTTTGGCAAGGGATCTCTCTCTCTCTCTCTCTCTCTCTCTCTCTCTCTCTCTCTCTCTCTCTCTCTCTCTCTCTCTCTCTCTCTCTCTCTCTCTCACTGGACAGACGCAGCATATCAGACAGCCAATCAAGCTGTTTACACGACTCTCCTTTACACACAATGATAGCGTAACAAGATTATTCCCTCCTGTAGAACGACCCTTTACACACCTGTCTCGTCACACACCTGTATAGCTCTCACCTGCATCGCCACACACCTGTATAGCTCCCACCTGTATCGCCACACACCTGTATAGCTCTCACCTGTCTCGTCACGCACCTGGATAGCTCTCACCTATCTTGTCATACACCATCACTCATACACACATTATATCTCAATATACACCCTTCATCCATACAAACTTTGAGAGTATTTGAACACAACACTGTAATATACACAACATAAACTCATACACGTCACTATCACCCTTACCACGTTCATACACGCCACTATCACCCTTACCACGTTCATACACGCCACTATCACCCTTACCACGTTCATACACGCCACTATCACCCTTACCACGTTCATACACGCCACTATCACCCTTACCACGTTCATACACGCCACTATCACCCTTACCACGTTCATACACGCCACTATCACCCTTACCACGTTCATACACGCCACTATCACCCTTACCACGTTCATACACGTCACTATCACCCTTACCACGTTCATACACGCCACTATCACCCTTACCACGTTCATACACGTCACCATCACCCTTACCACGTTCATACACGTCACTATCACCCTTACCACGTTCATACACGCCACTATCACCCTTACCACGTTCATACACGCCACTATCACCCTTACCACGTTCATACACGTCACTATCACCCTTACCACGTTCATACACGCCACTATCACCCTTACCACGTTCATACACGCCACTATCACCCTTACCACGTTCATACAC
>CAUDMG010003112.1:530000-537500 GCA_958450375.1 Homarus gammarus
GGGATTAACTTACTGGCAGACAGGCGGGAGTAAAGCCTCTGACTGATGGAAGCGTAACATCTGAGGTATAATTATAATCAAGACCTTCACCTCATTTTCTTTAAGGTCTCTCTATAAATTATCTAAATAACAGAATTGATGGTTAACATTCTACTTAACCTAACCTAATCTAACCTACCCTAAACTAACCTAACCTAACCCTACATAACGTGGCGATAATAATAGTACGGAAATTAAATACTTTTTATTGCCGCTAAATAACGAAATGAATCAATACTCATAATTATAATACACCAAATTATTTTACTTTTTTTTAATTAATTTTATTTATTTCAATAATCAGGTCACAGAAGGGAACAAACACTGACTCCACCCCATTACCCTTAATTCCTCCCCCGACCCTAATCTTAATCTCCCCCTTATCCGGATCATATATTAATTATTTAACATGTCACACCTCCTGCTGCCACACCCTCTTGACCTAAATTGTCAATATGGTCGTTCTTCTCACTTGACCTCTGTTCCATATTGACTTCAGATGACCTTCTACTCTTCTGCTCCATGTGCATGATCTCTCTCTCTCTCTCTCTCTAAGGTTCTCCAATACCTCAAACATCAGCATTTTATTTGTTTCTATTAATTTGGCAAGAGGCTGAATGACCACGACCCGTCTTTCAGGACTGTGTAAATAATAATAATAATAAACGGTTTATTAATAGAGTTGCAGCCGGTGGCTGAAAATACACATACTTACATGTGATCTAGACATAATAATATACATTCAATACATTTACAGGGCTGTACAGTACATAAATCAGGAGCTGTTTATTATTTTAACAATAGATGGGATGGTGCTGTTCTTATATCTATCAGTGCGGGCTCTTATGGGCTGAATTTTGTTGTACCGTAGTGGCGGACTGCGCGAGGTGGGCGAAGGACTGCCGGTGGCAGTCGGTGGCGATGACGAGGATGGTGCAGTAATGTACTGCTCGATTATCGGACGAAGACCTGCAGGGTGACTCCTTACCCGATCAGAATCAGGAGAAAAAGATGATCAACCTGCCGGGGGGACAGAAGGTGAAGTAGCGAGGGAGCAGGATGGAGCTCCTGCCCACTGGTCCCGTGACGTCCGCTCCTTTCTTGGTGCCTTGGTGGCTCGATCGCTGCTGGGTACAGATGGAGGGAGAGAGGTGACTTGACGGGCAGTGCGAGGCTCAACAATATCCTCGACGATGACGCAAACCGATGCTTCAGGATTATGATGAGAGGAGCAATGCGGCGGCCGGAAACGTCATAATATAAACACACACACATGTGCCTGAGTGGATGATTAATAATCATGACTGATTGCAATCGCACAAAATTTATTAATAGTCATCACAAACATGTTTTAATGGGTGATTTAAATTTGGTAAAAAAATTCTAGACTAAGAAAATTATTGAAAAAGGTCCAAACTATCGAGAAGCCAAGGGAGTAAAATGGAGTCACGTACGACAGAATATTTGTATTACAGGACGGGAATGTACGGCGGAGTGGGGCAGATTAGAAGAACTGAGTATATTCTACATGCTATGACTAGATCGTTAAGGTGATGCAGAAGATGGACTTACGAATCCAAAAGGTTAAAAAACACTAAGGGATGGAGACAGACCAAACCGGTACGTAAAGACCAGGAGACTCTAAGGGAACTTTACATCAGCATGAAAAATATGAGTTTGTTCTTATTGACAAAGCCAGCAATAATATGGTAAGAGTTTGTAAAAAATATTATATTGAGGTACTCCTAAAGGAATTGGGAATAAGAAGTGAGACATCCGAAACCGAGGCAATAGTTAAAACATTGAATAAAATGCAATTATTGAAAAACAAATTGTAGAGTGTAAACACTGTGGAATAACAGTCTTATTAACTCTCTTCCTTTAGTTGACAATCTTTCTTTCCTTTCTCTTCGCCTCAAAGTTGCTTCACTCTCTTTAACGGGCAATGTTCGGTGGATTTGGCATCCTGTGTACCGCCGGCAAGGCCGTGGGCTCGTAACACTCGTCTTGTCGGTCACACTAGAATAACCCGTTATAGTACCTCCTCCTTTCCTCACACAGCCAAACTGTGGAATGCTCTGCCTTCTTCTGTGTTTCCATACTTATGCAATCTGTCTCACTTTAAAAAGCTGGTATTCCGGCATCTTCGTGGTGTAGATTAACATAACCTTTTTCTTTTCTATTTTTAATTTCTTTCTATTCTTATTTTTTCGCCCCCTAGGCCCCGTTGTGGGTCGTTCGACCTGTGCCCGGGTGGGCTATTCCCCGTAAAAAGAAAGAAATGAAAACAGGAATTTGCCGTATACTCACACACACACACACACACACACACACACACACACACACACACACACACACACTTCCAGTTTCCTGGACGATGGGTCGTGGTCATCCAGCATCTTGCGAAATTAGAATAAGAAAAAGTGAAGAAAAATAAAATGCTGATGTTTGAAGAAATGGAGAAAACTAGAGAGAGAGAGATCACTTTAAAAACAAGAAAAAAATTTTGCCAAGTAACTTTGTAGTACAAGTACGCCTTCCTCACTACCACTTCACCTTCTGTCCCCGGCATATCGATCACCTTCGTCTCCTGACCCTGGTCGGGTAAGGAGTCACCCGGCAGCTGTTCGTCCGATAATCGAGCAATACATTATTATCACGCATAAAAGAGACGCCAAAAATGAGGTTACTCCTGCAATCAGAGAGAATAAGACTTTTCTCAGCCCATAACTCCCTCCCGCAGAAGTCGACTTAGTGAGAGAGGAGTATAGCTATCTTCTCCAGGTAGTTCCCGGCCTACGTCCTGAAATTTACTTCTTAGGTTATGTGCTTCATGTGGGCCAGCTCCTCCTCGTTTAGAATTCTGGTATTTAGGATGTTGGCGTTGGCTCCGGAATCCAAAAGTATTGGTGCGTCTTTCCCAAAAATTGTACACTGCATCAAAATCGGTTTGGTGTCCTCAAGTTCCTCTTTCCTTGTCTCTGAGAGGAATAATAAATCTTGGGCAATCGTGAATTAGCCAACGGCACCATAGGCCGACAAAAAATCTATACCCAGAATATCATCGGTTCCCGAGTGGACGACAAAGTTTACGATTAGTGACACATCCTGAGGGAACCTTAACCTCAGACAAATTCTCCCATAAAGCGGTATAATATTCCCGAGAGTATCCTTCATAGTTTTCAGTATTTTTATGTTAATTTTATCCGACAGTTGGAGTTTCTGAACATCATATAGACGGATAAAGGAATTGTCTGCCCCAGAGTCTACCATAAAGGGGAGTGTGTCGCCTGACTGCTCCACCTTCACGTGAACGAAAGGTAAACCATTGGGGTTCCTGATCAGCTCAATAACAAATCTACCGTCGCCCAGTTTTTCAAAATACGTTTCTTTATTCATTATAACTTGACTCCCGGTATAGAAAAAAGAGTAAGTCTTATAATAGACAGGAGATAGATAGCCTAATAAAATAGACAGATTAGAACAAGATGTACAAGTGTGTGTGTGTGTGTGTGTGTGTGTGTGTGTGTTTGTGTGTGTGTGTGTGTGTGTGTGTGTAGATAATACCGTTTGCGAATCCTGTTTGTAATGTTAGGAGTCTTTTCTATAACGACGATTTCTGGACAAACCACTGCACTAAGACCCTGACAGTTTCTTCCAGAGAGAGAGAGAGAGAGAGAGAGAGAGAGAGAGAGAGAGAGATGGTTCAGTTTTCTAATGCACGTCCACTAATACCTCAGGAACACCAGTCATAACACCTCTATTAGTAGCAAACAGAGTGATCCACAGACACGTTTAAAGCTTTCCGTGAGAGGTGCAAAGTTCCACATGTTTATCTCCTTCTGTTTTAGAGCTATGGATGGAACAGACAGACTCAGACACTCACAGACAGACTACCCTGGGTCAGTGGTCTAAAGTAATAAGAAGTTGTAGACCCTCGGGACCCATCTGTCTATATATAAAACAAAGAAGTATGTCTGTGTGTGTGTGTGTGTGTGTGTGTGTGTGTGTGTGTGTGTGTGTGTGTGTTTGAGTGTCCGCACGAGAATCTCGGAAACTAATTTACCGATCTGTAGTGATGATGATGGATGGTGTTATATGTAGTGATGATGATGGATGGTGTTATATGTAGTGATGATGATGGATGGTGTTATATGTAGTGATGATGGATGGTGTTATATGTAGTGATGATGGGTGGAGTTATATGTAGTGATGATGATGGATGGTGTTATATGTAGTGATGATGGCTGGTGTTATATGTAGTGATGATGGATGGTGTTATGTATATGTAGTGATGATGGATGGTGTTATGTATTTGTAGTGATGATGGATGATGTTATATGTTGTGAAGATGGGTGGCGTCATATGTAGTGATGATTAGACAATAAAATAATAACAGTTTAATGCTAAAAAAAAATATACTTTGTACCGCTGTAGTGAAAAACATGGTGGAACTTACATACACCGTTAATGAACTATTGGTGGAAGAAGAAGTTTTGGGGACTGAACAGTGAGACAATGTGGAGCCTCCCGGAGGGTGGCGCCCTACCGTGGCCTAGCGGATGAGCGCGATTCTGCTAGTGTAATATATGTGTAAAGTTCTTGGTCTCTATCTGGTTTAGTTTTGGATATATGGCTGGAGTATACAGACTGACTGAGACACAGACAGACAGACAGACAGACAGTCTCACAAACACACATCACCGTCCCCACAAATATATACATATAGACTCACATAATTACCCCCCCCCCCCACGTCCAGACATCTACACCACACATTCCTTCTCACACCTACCCCCCACCCCCCCATACCCCCACCCACCCCCACCTACCTACAGATACACAACCTTAGCCAGAGCTCTGAGAAAAATCTTATGAAATTTTATGCAAATTTTTCACAACCTAATTTACACACCTTATCAAAGAGTTTCTCACGCGTACCTTGTTTGACTTAAATCACTCGACACATCTGAGACAAGCACGGCTGAGTAAACAACTTCTTCTCAGCCTGTTTTAGAAATTCTGATCTACTTAGCGAGTGAAAAAGAATTCTCAGCTGATTTTTTTTTTATTTTTTTTTTTATTTTTTTTATTTTATTTTTTTTTTTGGATGGGGAATTTTCTACCCAATTTCTGTGTGAATAATTTAATGGGTTATTTTAGGGGGGGGGTTAGTTTATATATACAGTGTGTGGTAAAGGTGTGTAGATATAAAGTAATCGTAAAGGAATAACCAGATTTGTTTCTTTTTTATATAATTACCTAAAATAAATCGGTTTACATCGTCACTATAAAAGAATAAATAGATTTTAACATGTAATCACCTGAAGTCTGGTCAATGCCTTCGATGACCTTGTGTGTATAAAGTCACAAACATAAGCATTAACTTCAACTAACCTAACCTAACCTAACCTAACCTAACCTAACCTAACCTAACCTAACCTAACCTAACCTAACCTAACCTAACCTAACCTAACCTAACCTACCGCTCTGCCTCCCCTCTCACACACACACACTATACCACCACTTCTATTGCACCATTTTCGTGTGTTATGCCGACCTACTCCACATTCCAAATTAATCTAATCCTGTATAACATTTATCAACGAAACTAAAAAAAAAAGCCCTCAATAGAGACCATTTGATATATTTGCACTAAAACGCATTTAACGTGTTTTGATTTTACCTATCAGACACGACGGGTTAATGCACGGGGGAGTAAGCTAGGTAAAGAATTAAGAAGCAATTGTGTTTTTTTAAGTGTTTGCTGAAAATGAAAGTGTTGTTGTCTAATAATGTGTAATATGTACGGTGTGTGTGTGTGTGTGTGTGTGTGTGTGTGTGTGTGTGTGTGTGTGTGTGTGACAGCAGCTCACTGGTGGAATTCAGGTGTGAAATATGTAACTGCCTGACTAAAGTGAAACCCATTAAGTTTAGATGGTAATATTGGTGGTTGTGGGGATAGTGGTGATAGTAATGGTGGTGGTGGTGATAGTTATGGTGATAAAAGTGATGATGGTAGTGGTGATAGTGATGATGTTGGTAATGATAACGAAGGTGGAGGTAATGGTGGTGGATGGTGGTGTATTGTGGTTGTGGTGATAGTGATGGAAATACGGATGATGGTAGTGGTGTTAATGGTGATAGTTATGTGATAGTAATAGTAGTACACGGTAGTATGACCCAAGATAACAGGGTATGAAAGTCATAAAGCTCACTAACTGCTCACTTAACAGCTTTACTACACTAAGAGGTAAAATACTCCTCTGCAATACACTAAGCTGCACTAAAAGCTTGAGAAAATCGTTGACTAAAAGCAGCTTCATCGTCACTACAACACCAGTCAAAATAAAGTTACGTATTTGTTAAACTTTTAAGTGAAATGTAACAAAAAAGTGCGATTTGTTTTGCTTTTTTTTTTAGTCTTGTCATTTTTGTAGAGTTAAATCACTGTTATTGGTCTACTTAGCTGTTATTGATCCACGTCTATCCACATTCCCTTCTGTCCTATTTCCCTTCATCCATCCATCCAGCTATTTCTTCCTTCCTTCCTTCTTTCCTTTCTTCCTTTCTTCCTTCCTTCCTTCCTTCCTTCCATGTAAGTTCCTCAGCCTACCTTTTCATTCCATCATCTAACATCCTCTCCCCCCTCAATTCATCCTTTCCCCCCTCCTTCCCACCCTCCTTCCCTTTCTTCCTCCTTCTTTCACCTTCTCCACCCCTTTCTTCCTCCTTCCCTCACTCCCTCCATCCCTCACTCCCTCCATCCCTTCCTCCTTCCCTCCCTCACCCTCTCCATCATTTCCTCCCTCCTTCCCTCACTCCCTCTATCCTTTCCTCCCTCCTTCCTTCACCCTCTCCAACCTTTCCCCCCTCCTTCCCTCACTCCCTCCTTCCCTACCCCCCTCCCTCCTTCCATCAACATTAATGCATCTTCCTCCTGTATTCAACTTCATGCTTCAACACCTCCTTGCATCGTGTTCCAGCGCCTCTCTCTCTCTCTCTCTCTCTCTCTCTCTCTCTCTCTCTCTCTCTCTCTCTCTCTCTCTCTCTCTCTCCTCACGTTCTTGTTGTGTTGACACTTGAGACCATTGATTCGGTTTTTTTTTTGCTGCTGTTATTATTTATTATTATTATTGTTAGTAGTAGTAGTAGTAGTAGTAGAAGTAATACTAGTAGTATTAGTAGTATAATAGTAGTAGTAGTAGTAGTAGTAGTAGTAGTAGTAGAAGTAATACTAGTAGTATTAGTAGTATAATAGTAGTAGTAGTAGTAGTAGTAGTAGTAGTAGTAGTAGTAGTAGTAGGTCATAACCCACAAGAGTTACCCTACTACCACCATGTCTCACGTCACCAACTGCTCATTATAGTCTCGTTAAGCGTCGTTAAACACCGATGGCGGGTCATTAGAGGGGTAGTCCGTGCCGACTAAGTGTGGTCGTTAGCTCTAATAGGCAGCAGA
>CAUDMG010003112.1:540000-547500 GCA_958450375.1 Homarus gammarus
AGCCCCCACTCCTTCCCCTCCCTCATTCCTAGCTGGGGCCTTTGAGAACGAGGATCCTTCTCCTTCATCACTTCGCGTCGTCACGTTCTCTGCCAAAAAGCTGAATATTGACTTTAAATTTCCTCTTTGTCAGGTTGGCCACGGAATTAAAAGGCCACACGCGCAGCCATTCTTCCATCCGCAACAAATTTTGGCCCTTGAAAAAAAAAATTACCCTCGGCCACCACGGGAATAAAATGGCCTAAATTTTAGTTCGGTGGGGTTAATTTTTTTGTATGTGGCCATTGACTCTTTATTGAATGGCCATGATAAGCTGTGTTGGTTAATTTTGTTGTATGTGGCCATTGTTTATTCATTATATGGCCATAATTAACTTGGGCCATTTAGGGGGCTATATCTAGATGGCCATTTTTAACTCACCGAATGGCAAAATTAACCTTAGTTCTCATTTGTTAGTTTAGGAGTAGGTAAATTTAACATGGCCCCTTTGTGCTGTACATGGCCACTTTTAGCATATGAGTGGCCGGATTTAACTTGGCCATCTCTTGCTTTGGCGGAGTGTTGTTAGCTTAAGGACGTGGTCTTACCTTCACCTTAAAGCGAATCTCATGTTAACAGCTACGAGGCATAATTTCTGGGTCTCTCTCTCTCTCTCTCTCTCTCTCTCTCTCTCTCTCTCTCTCTCTCTCTCTCTCTCTCTCTCTCTCTCTCTCTCTCTCTCTCTCTCTCTCTCTCTCCTTAGAAAGAGAGATAATTATATAAAGAGAATATAAAAGAGAAAGAATGAATGAGATACAGAGAGAGAGAGGGATGTATAGCATGTTCTTATGCCTGACTCACTCCTATGAAACCCACGATAAGCGGTTTACTGGAGGACCAGACTGGGCTGTCAACAGGTCGCTGGGGAGAAGAGGAGGAGGAGAGGAGGGAAGAAAAGGGCAGGGAATAGAGAAGAAGAGGGGAAATGGGAAGGCGGAAGATGGGATAGAAAGAGGGAAAGGGAGATGAAAGGTGAGAGTAGAGGAGGGTGAAGAAGGGAGAAGAGGGAAGAGAATGAATGGGTGGTAGGTGGGGAGAGGAGGAAGAGGACGAAAGGACGGAAGGAAAAGGAGGGGAAAGGAAAGGAGAAGATAAAAGAAAAGAGAGGAAGTAGGGATGGGGGGAAGAGGAAGGGAAAGGGCAGGAGGGAAGAGAAGGGGGAATGGTTAGAGGGAAGGAAGAAGAAGAGGGAAAGAGGCAGAGAAGGAGGAAAAGAGGGTGATAGGATGGGATGAAAGAGGAGAAGGAAAAGGGCAAATGGATGATAAAAAAGAAAAAAAATGAAGGAATGGGGGAAAATCAAAGAGGAAGAGAGAAGGAAGAGATATATAAAAGGGGATGAAAGAGAGAGAGAGAGAGAGAGAGAGAGAGAGAGAGAGAGAGAGAGAGAGAGAGAGAGAGAGAGAGGGGAAGGACGAGGAAGACAGAGAAAAATGAGAGAAATAAGAAGAAGAAAGGGGCGAGGAAGGTAGAGAATAAAAGGAAAGAAAGCAAAAGATAGAAGAATGAAAGAGATAGAAATGAAGAAGGAACGAAGGAGGAGGAGAAGGAAGAGATAGACTAATCCAAAGGAGAAAAACACAAGGATAAGTAAAGCAAAGAAAGAGAGAGAGAGAGAGGGGGGGGGGGGGAAGCAGAAAGAAAAAGAATGAACCAAAGAAAGAAGAGGCAAGCAGTAAATAATAAAATGAAGACGTTAAGGAAGAATCATAAATCAACGATAATAGAAGGAGAAGGAAGAACAGAGGAGGAGTAAACAAAGAAGAATAATGAAAGGGGGAAATTTTAAAATAGAGAGAGAGAGAGAGAGAGAGAGAGAGAGAGAGAGAGAGAGAGAGAGAGAGAGAGAGAGAGAGAGAATATGAATACCAGGCTAAGGGGAAACTACAGTAAACTCTTTCGTTAATGGTAATATGTCGGACTTTTCCACAGGTGCCCTTCCCTCCCGACCTCACCTTCCTTCCTTCCTTCCTTCCTTCCTTCCTTCCTTCATTCCTTCCCTTCCCTTCCCTTCCCTCCCCAAACACAACGTGGTAAGCGACGCTAATTATGGTAATAAAAAAGGAAGAGGAGGAGGAGGGAGAGAAAGATAAATGAACAGGGAGAGAAAGAAAGAAAGAATGGGAAACGTTAACTAAGAATAATAGGAGGGAAATGAAAATAAAGAAATACAAATAAATGGGTGAGTGGTAGTAAGTGTTGATGATTGGGGAGAAAGAGGAGGAAGGTGATAAATGATATGGGCAATAACAAGAGAGAGAGAGAGAGAGAGAGAGAGAGAGAGAGAGAGAGAGAGTGAGAGAGAGAGAGAGAGAGTGAGAGAGAGAGAGAGAGAGAGAGAGAGAGAGAGAACCATCCTTTGAAATAAAAAGAGAAACAACTCAACAGGGTAAAGGACACTAATTATGAGGAAGAAGATGAATGACAGAGAGAGAGAAAGACAGAGAGGCAGACAGAGAAAAATAAACAGAAACAGGGACAAAGATAAAGAGAGAGAAAAATTGAAGGAATGAAAGAGAAAGAAACATAAAGAGAGAGAGAAAGAGAAACGAGAGAAAATATCAACAAAAATGAAGGGTTAGGGGGGGAGGGATAAAACAAGGGAGAGGTTAATGTGAAGGATAATAAGCGTGTGGGTGATAAATGAGAGGAATAATACAGAAGGGAAGAAGAGGGATGATGGCAGCCAGGTGTTGTCAGGTGAGGTGTACAGGTGAGGTGTTGTAGGTGAGGTGTTGTCAGGTGAGGTGTACAGGTGAGGTGTTGTCAGGTGAGTGGTTGTCAGGTGAGGTGTACAGGTGAGTGGTTGTCAGGTGAGGTGTACAGGTGAGGTGATAATAAGCTTCAATGTATTTATCTTACCTGCCTCTTTATCGGTTATTTCTCTTTGTTTCAACTTTTATTTATTATTTGTGTTTGTGTTTTACTTAAACTGGATGCTCGCCTTTCCTAGCCTAACCTATCCTTACCTAACTTAATTTATACTAACCTAGGTAGTAGATAGTAGGCAGCTATCAAACAGGGAGGTACTACCGCTTGGGAAGATATTGGAAGCATAATGTATTGTCTGATGGTAGACCTGCTGCTATATGTGACCAAGTCTCAGGTTGCTGATCTGACTGAATTTCTGCCTCATTTACACACAATTGTTAGGTCTCAATTGTTTCTCTTACTTTGACAACACAACATATATATTGTTTTTCACTCCCCATTATCTTTTTTTAATCCTAACCTAACATAACCTAACCTAACCTAACCTAATCTCATCAAACCTAACGTAAACTAACTTAGTCTTATCTAATCTAACCAAATTTTGTCAAAACCTAACGTGACATATCCTAACCCCACATAACCTAATCTAACCTAATATAACTGTCTTTCTATCTGTCTTTTTTTATCTCTATCTATCTATCTATCTATCTATCTATCTATCTATCTGCATGATATAATACCACCTGTTCAGACTGATTGACACTTAGACACAGGTAAATATCACCAAAAGGTCACCAAAGAAAATAGAGTTATTGTGTATGTGATTTATCTCTATATATTATTCCTAATGTTATATACAATTAATCGGGGCTTTTCTCCGTTGGTATCCGTCTAATTAATCGCTCTATCCATTTGTTATTACCTGAGAGAGAGAGAGAGAGAGAGAGAGAGAGAGAGAGAGAGAGAGAGAGAGGGGGGGACTACTGTCAACCCCTTTATTAATAATATATGTTGGGTCCCCTCCTTACCTCTCTTCCTCCCTTTCCTCCCCCTACCTACCTCCCCTACCTCCCTACCTACCTATCCCCCCTACCTACCTCCCTCTCTCCCTCCCCCTCCCTCCCTCCCCCCTCCCTCCCCCTCCCTCCCCCTCCCTCCCTCCCTCCCTCTCCCTCCCCCCTCCCCTCCCCCTCTCTCTCTCCCTCTTCCTCCCTCCCTCCCTATTTCCCTCCCCCCTCCCTCCCTCCCTCCTTCCCTCCCCCCTCCCTCCCCTCTCTCCCTCCCTCCCTCCTTCCTTCCCTCCCTCCCTCCCTCCCTCCCTCCCCCTCCCCCCTCCCTCCCCCTCCCTCCCTCCCTCCCTCCGTCTCTCCACCATCCACACCATACCTTCCCCTCATCACACCTCTCCCACCACCTCACTTCCACGTATAATTAATTAGCGTGAGGGATAAATATGAGTGTATGAGTGTTGATCCCATGTATGAGGTAATGACTATGAAGTAATTAAGGCTGGATGCTGTTAATTACATGACGACACGGTAGAGAACTTAGTCAATTAGTCGGTGTGTGTGTGTGTGTGTGTGTGATGGTGGCCTTTCATCTTTGACATTGATGAAATATGCTTTGTAATTGTATGTATGTATGTATGTATGTGTGTATGTATGTATGTATGCATGGCGAGTGGCGACCTGTGGTGTAATGGTCAGCATGTTCTCCTCACAATCGAGTGGACCCGGGTCGATCCCCGAGCAGGGTGAAACTATGGGCAAGTTTCTCTACGCCATTTGTCTACCCAGCAGTCATTGTGAACCTGGATGTTAATCAATTTGCGGATCGTATTCCGGGGTAATGGTTAGCCAGTGCAGTTGGCGAGTTGTCCGGTCTTCTCGGACTATTCCTTGACACTTGGTCATACAGCTCGTTAACTAAGGGTGTGGTTGTTGTGTCGGCGACAACTTCTACACCTTAAGCAAATTCACGCCTAGGTGGCTTAGGGCTGGCCATCCTCGTTACACGAGGGGCAACCATTATGTATGTATGTGTGTGTGTGTGTGTGTCCAAATCAGCTGTAGTGTCAGACTACAAGAGAGAGGAAACACATCACAGTACACGTGTACAGTGTATAGAGACCACTGAGAACACAAACTACACAGCATACACAAGATTCTCACTTACTCAAAATTTACTAAAAAATATTTATTTCTCCACTTGAACCATATTGATAAAATACATCATAAACCACTAAACCAAATTCCCAACATATTTAATTATTTTCCACACACAAAAATAATACATATATATATATATATATATATATATATATATATATATATATATATATATATATATATATATATATATATATATATATATATAAAATAAAAATAAAATAAAATAAAAATTAGTTCACAAGAGGTCAACACTCCCTTAAAGATAATCTGTAAAATTCATCAGTTGACGTCCTTAGAGTGGCTGAGGGGAGCCAATTTGTGCATAAAAGTATGAATAAACTACTTGTCAAGTGTACTTACGAGGAGGTAAAGTAGTGAGGGTTAGGAAATTTACGTCAAAAGTGTAAGTTTCTTTTTCAATATTTAGAGAGAGTTTGGTGAGGTATAGTGGATTACTTATAGGTGAAGGAGCAGGTAACCTAATCTGACCTAACCTGACCTCAGTTGACCTTTGCTGACCTGAGCTGGCTGTTTGTTGTTAGGAAGAGAACCAGACGGATGATGAAAGAATGCAGGAAGAGGTAGAGGGAGAGGAGGAAAAAAGGGATAAGGGTGGGAAGGGAAGATAAGGAGAGGATTAGAGGGAATAAGAGAGTAACAGATAAGAGGAGGGAAGGATTACAGGCCTCTCTCTCTCTCTCTCTCTCTCTCTCTCTCTCTCTCCTTCAGTAAAGACTATGATAAATGGATATCCCAGATGCAAAACTCGGCCAACAGATGGCAGTAAAAGGGGGTGGCGTTCATCTCTCCAACACCATCACCACCATCAACACCATCACCACCATCAACACCATCATCACCATCAACACCATCATCACCATCACCACCATCAACACCATCACCACCATCAACACCACCACCATCATCAACACCATCATCACTACCACCACCACTATCACCAACATGGCCACACTTTTTTTTTTGACATATCGTTTGTTTTAAATTTCAATCAAATATTTTTCACACCTTCCCTCACCTGTGTCTACCTGTATGACGTCAGAGGATCAAGGCTCCCTCACATAAGCTCATAGGTGTGGTGAGTTAAGTCTACATGGCGTGTGTGTGTGTGTGTGTGTGTGGGTGTGTGTGTGTGTGTGCGTGGTCATTATTTATATCGCTGTTATGCATTACAAGAGTATGTCAATATGTCACTCAATTACATGAATTACAAAAGGTTACAGGTTACAGGTATTAGGTGTATATTACAGGATTACACATATTCCAAAGGACACAATTACATAACATATTAGAATTTGTTATGCACTACAAAATTACACATATTACAGAAATTCATAAATGGAAGGGTTACAGCTAAAGAAAGTGCATAGTTTAAACATATATGCAACAATCCCTAGTTTTGCAAGGCGACAGGAATTGCAACATCACAAACAGATATATGTTGCAAGATCACACACATTACATTGTTGCACGCCACTATTATGTAACCCTGCCCCCTCCTCGTGACGCTTTCTGTAACGACTGAATTCTTTCTTTCAGGAATTCTGTAACACGGTGTAATAAATGGCAGGATATATATATATATATATTTTGTGTGTTTTTGACAGGAGGTGAAAGCTTAGAGCCTTTTACAAGCATGTATATTGTGTGTGTGTGTGTGTGTGTGTGTCTGTGTCTGTGAGTGTGTGAGTGTGTTTTTATTGAGGTAGCTGAAAGTGCTTTTAGAAACTTTATGTGTGTGTGTGTGTGTGTGTGTGTGTGTGTGTGTGTGTGTGTGTGTGTGTGTGTGTGTGTGTGTGTGTGTGTGTGTGTGTGCATATCTCTATATATATATTTAGTCTCCGTCAATCTATCTTCATGTCTCTGTCTCTTTTTATGTCTGTGTGTCTATATGTTAATCTGTCTATCTGTCTGTCTCTATTAGCCTGTCTTTCTGTTTTTGTTTGGTTTTCTGTCTATCTGTTTGTCTGTTGGCCCATATATGTGTAAATGTCTCTCTGTCTGTCTTGAGGGTCGCCCACAGAACTTTCCCGAATAGTGTTGACTTCTACTGATTCATGTGTGTGTGGTGTGTGTGTGTGTATGCATGTACGTGTATCTCTTCGCATGAGTGTCTATTTATACGTGTTTACCTGTCACTTAATAGTGCCTAATTACTACTAAATTGAGAAGCCCCTCCCACCTGAGTTCACCTCTTCACAAACAACCAATCAAGATAGCTTTATCTCCACTCTGCCTTTGTTTACTCCTATCTTCCCGTTGATTGGCTCATCCACATTCTTCGTCATCATCGTGTAACGTCACCGGGCATTGTTCTTACTATTGATTGGCTCTCCCCCGTTCTTCGTCATCACCATGTGACGTCACCAGGCTTTGTTCTTGGTGTTGATTGGTTGTCGCCCTGGACCGTGATCGACAATGCATTAGGTGCTTGTAAACGGATTGGTACACGTTGGAAATGGTTACTATGATCTATTGACGGGCGAATAGACCTCATTAACAGCCTAATTAGGTGACAAACTAGTGATTAAGGGAACTGGTAGCGAGGTGTGTTTACTGT
>CAUDMG010003112.1:560000-627500 GCA_958450375.1 Homarus gammarus
TGCATCCTGTACCCATAACAAAACAAAACTAACGCACATTATAGAAACAATATAATCCCTCACTGGTAGACAATGCCGCCACTCTCTTTCACAACATTGGATTATAACGAGCATATTTCACGCCACCGACCATGGTTATACCTCACTGATGGAAAATAACCCTATATCTCTCTCCCAATGTAACGACATATTCTCTACGGTATAATGGGTTCGGGGGCAGTGGTTCCTATAATAATCATACGGAGCATATTTCCCAACATGTAATTGTGGTATAATTAACGCCCGCTGATATGACCCTCCCTGACCCCTCACTCCCAACCACTCCGACCTCCCCTGACCTCCCCTGACCTTCCCCGACCTCCCCGATCTCCCTATCCATTCCAAACCTCCTAAAACAAAAATATATATATATACTAGAATGTGGTGGAATAATCATATCTTAATGCCGTCGCCTCCTTGTTTCACATACACACACACACACACACACACACACACACACACACACACACACACACACACACACACACACACACACAAAAAAAAACAAGAGGAAGTTCCAACATTACACAGAGTTGGATCAGCTGATTTATGTCAACACAGAAGGATCACACACCTTCCTTCTCTCTCACACACACCCACTTCAGCTCCCCCCACCATGCTCAAAGGGTCTTAGTATTGTTGATATTGTTTGTTTGTTTTTTCTTTTTAACTAATTACGTGAGCACTTGTGCAACTGCCTCACTTAAATTACCACCAATATCACCACTATCACTACAACTACCACCATCAGTACTACCACCATCATCATCATTCACTACACCACCACAATCACCACTGCAACCACCACTACAATCAACACTACTACCACCTTAACCGTCACCACCACCACCACCACCACCACCCAGTACTACCACTATCACCACCATTACCACTATCACCACAATCAACATTACTACCACCTTAATCATCACCACCACCACTATCACTGTCACCACAATCACAACCACCACCGCAGCCACCACTACCACCACCACCACCAGCATCTTCTCACACGGGTCTAAATTTCACTGGAAAACATCCTTGTTCTGGATTCCATTTCGAGGGAAAATCTCTTTCAAATTTGCATAGAAAGTTAGAGACTGCGAGGACGGGAAGGAGAGACGGACGGAGGGACGGAGGAGTGAAGGGACGGAGGGAAGGAGGGACAGGGAGTGAGCAAGACGGGGAGGGGAGGAAGGACAGGGAGTGAGGAAAAGGGGATTTCTGATCACTGAAGCCCTGAGGAGACGGAGTTGAGAGAAGGGAGAATTAGGGAGAAAAACACAGAAAGAGAGAGAAAGGGGGGGGAGAAGAAAGAGAGGAGAAAGAAAGTTAGAGGGAGATAGAGAGAAGAAAGAAAGGAAGAGGGAGATAGAGAGGAGAAAGAAAGGAAGAGGGAGATAGAAAGGAGTGAGAGGAATAAGATACGGAGAAAGTTAACTAAGAGATAGAGAGATAAAAGAGAGAGAGAGAGAACATTCATCAACTGGTCAAATATCTCTGGTGATAAGGAGTTCGTGTGAATGTTTTATTCTTAATATAAAACAACAAACAAACTCGCTTTTTTCCGCCATGAAGTCATATTGATGATGATGATGACGGTGGTGATAGTGGTGGTGTTGATGGTGGTGGTGTTGATGGTGGTGGTGTTGATGATGGTGGTGGTGTTGATGATGATGATGATGAAGATGATGATGATGATGATGATCATCATCATCATCATCATCATCATCATCATCATCATAACAATTATGATAATTAAACTTTATATGCCAAAACACACTCACACACACACACACTTACTACTACTACTACTTTGCTGTCACTCGGAATCGAGTATAACGATCATCCAGCTGAGACAATGATATGAGTTATTAAAGATGTCACCTTCACTGGTGAGCTCTGAGGTGACTAAAGAGGCCGATATGGGACTGGCAGGGTCGATCAAAAATGTTGCACATGTGGAGGACTACATCTAGTGCGGGAGGGGCGGCGGCAGCGTCTTCCCAGCGTTGGCGTTTGTCTGCCTCGTTATGCAGTCGGGCTAACTCGAAGCGTTACGATGTGGAGTAATCGACTCCCAGGTGAGGGGGATCGATTTGGCACTTTTTCAGGTTTGTCTTAAGACTATCCTTATACTTTTTCAGTTGCCCGCCAGCGTTACGTTTACTATTCGTTAGGTGACTGTAAAGTAGCTGCTTTGGCAGTCTACTGTCGTCCATGCGGGTAACATGGCCAGATCAGCGTAGTTGTTCATGGATAATGGTAGTCTCGTTGCTTCTACATCTGGTGTCAGTAAGAATACTGGCATTATTTTGTTTTCTTGATTTCCCAGCGAACTCGGAGGATGGAACATAGACTACGTTGGTGAAAGTTTTCAAGTGCCTTGAGGTGCATCCTGTAAGTGACCCATGTCTCGCTACCATATAGCAGGGTGGGGAGGACCACTGCTCGATATACGTGTAACTTTGTAGATAATTTCAACTCCCTACAGCTGAAGACATGGTTTCGGATTCTGCAAAAGGCTTGAGATGCACATCTGATCCGATGCTGAATCTCTTCATCGATGTCCGCGGTGGTGGACGGGTGGGAGCCGAGATACCGAAAGTGGGTAACATTAGAGAGGGTAGTACCGTTAAGCTGGGTGGATGGCAAAGGTGTGGCTGAATCAGGGTCAAGCTGAAAGAGAATCTGAGTCTTACACACATTCACCTCTGCATAGGTGTTCAGGATCTCCTGTAGGTTGCATTCAGCGTGATCGACAAGGGTGAGGTCGTCTGCATACTGACGCTCATTAATGGAAGCTGCAGACATCTTTGTTCCTGCCTTGACTCGTCTTATGTTGAAAAGAACCTTCATCCGGTACTCGATGTCCACCCCGCTGGCTAAATTGGCACTGGCACGAGTAAGGAAGGCAGCCAAGAAAATGGAAAAGAGAGTTGGTGCCAGTATGCCAGTACACACCCTTGTTTAACCCCCGTTTGGATGGGGAAGAACTCAGACTAGGTGCCATTGTGCAGGACACTGCCGTTTATGCCATCGTGGAGTTGCCTCACAAAGGCGATGAATTTTGGTGGGCAGCCAAAACCGCTTAGGGTCCACCAGAGGGCTTTCCCGTTGACCGAGTCAAGGCCTTGGTTAGGTCGATGAGAGCCATGTACATTGTGCAGGTCACGACGCTGTTCTCTACATTTTTCCTGTATCTGATGGGTAACAAAGATCATGTCAGTGGTGCCACATGATGGTCTAAAGCCACATTGAGATTTTAGGAGGACGTTTTCCGCCTCAGGAAGAAGTCTGTTTTGGAGAACTCGGGCAATAATCTTGCCAGCTACGGACAGCAGCGAGATCCTGCGGTAGTTGCCACAGTCTGACCGGCCTCCCTTGTTCTTATAAATATTGACAACGGAGGCGTCTTTAAGAGCTTGGGGGATATCCTCCTTTTCCCATATATTCTCCAGGAGAGAGTGAAGACGGCTGGTAAGCAGAGGTCCTCCTGCTTTATACACCTCGGCTGGGATTCCATCAGGTCCTGAGGCTTTGTTATTTTTCATCTGTTTGATGGCAGTAACTACCTCATCCAGGAATGGAGGATAGTTGAGGTGGGTCAGATTTGGATGCTGAGGGACCTGCTGGGTAGTCAGGATATCCACATTGGTGTTTCGGTTGAGCAGTGAATGGTAGTGCTCTTTCCACCGCTGAAAGGTGCCTTCATTGTCTTTAATTAGGGCGCTACCGTCGGATGAGCGGAGGGAGGCTACGCCACGAGTGATTGGCCCATAAAATATTTTGGTGGAATTGAAAAATTCGTGCATCTTTTACTGATCTGCAAATTTTTGTGTTCCACATGCTATATTTTTGAACCAGTCTTTATTTAGATTGCGAAGTTTCCGCTGGGCCCCCGCTTTCTTCTTGCGGGAGGTATCAGCTTTGGTCCGAGACTGAGGGTTGTTCTGCCAGTCAGTTAAAGCAGCACATTTATCATTGATGAGTACATTGATTGCCGGGTCATTTTCATCAAACCAGTCCTGGTGTATTTTTTCGATCTGGCCTAGCGTCTCTCTGCAGGTTTTTGCCATGACAGTGTCGAGAATATCCCATTCGGCACTGGGATTTGGATTGTTTGTTGTTGGGTTGTTTATCAGCCCATGTTTGAGCTGCTCTCTGAAAGCATGTGTTACCGCTGGATCCTCCAGACGCTTAATGTTAAAACCTCTTCTGGAGGCTTGCTGCCTTCTCCGTTTTGGGGCGACGTGAAGTGAGAGCTTGGCTCTGATGGGCCGACGATTCCGTGTCGCAGTGGGTGTTGCCACGAACCCTTGAACTTGTTGGCCTGCCTAAACAAGGTATTGGTGATAGTGAGGCTGTGTGCACCACATTCACATACACACACATACACACTACAGTGACCTGGGGTCGGCAACCTTTATACAATGGTCGGCCACTTAATGGTGCAAGTTATCAGTGATCGGCCGCAGGTGTACTAAGCCAACAGAAGGCAGCGCTGCGTTCCACAGAATTGAAAGTAAAATCAGAAATGCAAGACTATATTTTATTGTCAGAAATTTTTTATAAACAACACCGATATGTAAGATAAACATAGCTTTTATTTTCAGCACATACAATATTCTGCATTGAAATATTAGCACTAGTCCCTAGCCTAGTTAAATATTCTCTAAATAAATTAGGAAAACATAAATTTTAGCAAAACAAAATATGGAAATATGAAACTGTCTTCGAGCAGTACAAAAATAACGGTTTAATAACCGATTCGCACCTGAAATACAAGCACACAGTATAGGGGAAATTGCTTTAAAAGTAGTATTATGATATCCTGCAGTACACAGTACAACAACCCCCCCTCCCCCTCTCTCCTCCCTCAAAATAATATATAGATTATAAATGACAAAACAAATTCATCCCTATGTTATATTCAGGTAAAATAAAGTTTGTTTTTGCATAGGAAAATAAAGGCTTCAATTCATAATACAAATACACAGAACAATACCCAAACAAATGTGAGGGTTGAGCCTGGATGTGATTTGCAATTTCAGAAAAAGTTGGTTAAAAGTGTTCTCAAGCAGCCTTCACAAGTTCTGAAGGTCTGCCCATAGCAGTATGTTGATCTACACCGCACTAGCACTTTTGGTTGAGGTTCGATCCATTAATATTTCTGTTATGTTTCCCTTCCTTCTCTCTCCTCACTTTCAATATTGTCTTCTCTTCCTGATCCTGGTCGGGTAAGGAGTAACTCTGCAGCTCCCCGTCTGGTAATCATTAATAACATTATTATGTCGCATAAACGGGATGCCAAAGGTTAACGGGGTGTCGGATTCAGGGAAAACATACGAGTTCTCAGCCCATAGCGTCCTCCCGCAGAAATCAACAGAGTGAGACAGTTTGGCCAAGTTCATAAAATAATCCTAGGTGTGCGTTTATATTTTAGTCCTTTTTTTCTCATGTTTGGTCTTGGCCAGCTCATCCCTGTCCAGAATACTGGCATTCAGAATGTTCATGGTGCAGCCCGAATCCAAACACATCGATGCGTCTTTACCAAAAATTTTACACGGCATCTTTATCAGTTTACCGCCCGTTGAAGTATTCTCTTGTGATTCCTGTTGCCTGGTCAAGGATAAGAACAATAAGTCCTGAGCAATAGTGAATTATGCAACGGCACTGTAGGCAGCCAAGAAGTCACTGCCCAGAATATTGTCCATTCCCTGAGGGTGGACATTGAACTTCACCTGCAGCGACACATTTTGGGGGAACTTCATCTCCAGCCAAATACTCCCCAGCATATAAATTTATTTCCCTGTAAAATCAACAGCAGTTAACGCTTCACTTCGATTAATTTTATCTTATAGTTGAAGATTCTTAAGATCCTAAAAGGAGATTAATGAAACCTCTGCCCCAGTGTCCAGGAGGAAGGGCAGCATGTTCTCTGACTACTCTACCTTCGCGAGACAATACGGGCACCCGGTTTTGTCTCTCGTCAGCTCAACCACGAATCGTCCGCCTCCCAATTTTTGAAAATACAATTACTTTGCCATATTACTTTTTTAAGCTTTGGGTGTAAAACAAAGAGAAAGAATTGGAAATTTACGGGGGATTAAATAAGGCAGCCTAGAACAGTATGTACCCCAATGTGTGTGTGTGTGTGTGTGTGTGTGTGTGTGTGTGTGTGTAGTGAACATCTGTGTGTGTGTGTGTGTGTGTAGTAAACATCTGTGTGTGTGTGTGTGGTGAACATCTGTGTGTGTGTGTGGTGAACATCTGTGTGTGTGTGTGTGTAGTGAACATCTGTGTGTGTGTGTGTGTGTGTGTCGTAAACATCTGTGTGTGTGTGTGTGTGTGTAGTGAACATCTGTGTGTGTGTGTGTGTGTGTGTAGTAAACATCTGTGTGTGTAGTAAACATCTGTGTGTGTGTGTGGTGAACATCTGTGTGTGTGTGTGGTGAACATCTGTGTGTGTGTGTGTGTGTGTGTAGTGAAAATCTGTGTGTGTGTGTGTGTGGTGAACATCTGGGTGTGTGTGTGTGTGTGTGTGTGTAGTGAACATCTGTGTATGTGTGTGTGTGTGTGTGTAGTGAACATCTGTGTGTGTGTAGTGAACATCTGTGTGTGTGTGTGTGTGTGTGTCTATTTGTAGTGAACATCTGTGTGTGTGTGTGTGTGTAGTGAACATCTGTGTGTGTGTGTGTGTGTGTAGTGAACATCTGTGTGTGTGTGCGTGTGTGTGTAGTGAACATCTGTGTGTGTGTGTGTGTGTGTAGTGAACACCTGTGTGTGTGTGTGTGTGTAGTGAACATCTATGTGTGTGTGTGTAGTGAACAGCTGTGTGTGTGTGTGTGTGTGTGTGTGTGTGTGTGTGTGTGTGTAGTGAACATCTGTGTGTGTGTGTGTGTATAGTGAACATCTGTGTGTGTGTGTGTGTGTGTGTGTGTGTGTGTGTAGTGAACATATGTGTGTGTGTGTGTATGTGTAGTGAACATCTGTGTGTGTGTGTGCGTGTAGTGAACATCTGTGTGTGTGTGTGTAGTGAACATCTGTGTGTGTGTGTGTGTGTGTGTGTGTAGTGAAAATCTGTGTGTGTGTGTGTGTGTGTAGTGAACATC
Source organism: Homarus gammarus (assembly GCA_958450375.1). NCBI lineage: Eukaryota > Metazoa > Arthropoda > Malacostraca > Decapoda > Nephropidae > Homarus > Homarus gammarus. The sequence goes on from CAUDMG010003112.1 coordinate 567,155, forward strand.
TGTGTGTGTGTGTGTGTGTGTGTGTGGTGAACATCTGTGTGTGTATGTGAGTGGTGAACATCTGTGTGTGTAGTGAACATCTGTGTGTGTGTGTAGTGAACATCTGTGTGTGTGTGTGTGTGTGTAGTGAACATCTGTGTGTGTGTGTAGTGAACATCTGTGTGTGTGTGTGTGTGTGTGTGTGTAGTGAACATCTGTGTGTGTGTGTAGTGAACATGTGTGTGTGTTTGTGTGTCTGTAGTGAACATCTGTGTGTGTGTGTGTGTGTGTGTGTGTGTGTGTGTGTGTGTGTAGTGAACATCTGTGTGTGTGTGTGTGTGTGTGTGTGTGTGTGTGTAGTGAACATCTGTGTGTGTGTGTGTGTGTAGTGAACATCTGTGTGTGTGTGTGTGTGTGTGTGTGTGTAGTGAACATCTGTGTGTGTGTGTGTGTGTGTGTGTGTGTGTGTGTAGGGAACATCTGTGTGTGTGTAGTGAACATCTGTGTGTGTGTGTGTGTGTGTGTGTAGTGAACATCTGTGTGTGTGTGTGTGTGTGTAGTGAACATCTGTGTGTGTGTGTGTAGTGAACATCTGTGTGTGTGTGTGTGTGTGTGTGTGTGTAGGGAACATCTGTGTGTGTGTGTGTAGTGAACATCTGTGTGTGTGTGTGTGTGTGTGTGTGTGTGTAGTGAACATCTGTGTGTGTGTGTAGTGAACATCTGTGTGTGTGTGTGTGTGTATAGTGAACATCTGTGTATGTGTGTGTGTGTGTGTGTGTAGTGAACATCTGTGTGTGTGTGTGTAGTGAACATCTATGTGTGTGTGTGTGTGTATAGTGAACATCTGTGTGTGTGTGCGTGTAGTGAAAATCTGTGTGTGTGTGTGTGTGTGTAGTGAACATCTGTGTGTGTGTGTGTGTGTGTGTGTAGTAAACATCTGTGTCTATGTGTGTGTGTGTGTGCGTAGTGAACATCTGTGTGTGTGTGTGTGTGTGTGTGTGTGTGTAGTGAACATGTGTGTGTGTGTGTGTGTGTGTAGTGAACATGTGTGTGTGTGTGTGTGTGTGTGTAGTGAACATCTGTGTGTGTGTGTGTGTGTGTGTAGTGAACATCTGTGTGTGTGTGTGTAGTGAACATCTGTGTGTGTGTGTGTGTGTGTGTGTGTGTGTGTGTGTAGTGAACATATGTGTGTGTGTAGTGAACATATACGTGTGTTTGTGTGTGTGTGTGTGTGTGTGCGTGTGTAGTGAACATCTGTGAGTGTGTGTGTGTGTTTAGTGAACATATGTGTGTGTGTGTAGTGAACATATACGTGTGTTTGTGTGTGTGTGTATGTGTGTGTGTGTGTGTGTGTGTGTATGTAGTGAACATATACGTGTGTTTGTGTGTGTGTGTGTGTGTGTGTGTGTGTGTGTGTGTGTGTGTTGTGAACATCTGTGTGCGTGTGTATGTTTAATGAACATATGTGTGTGTGTGTAGTGAACATATACGTGTGTTGTGTGTGTGTGTGTGTGTGTAGTGAACATCTGTGTGTGTGTTTAGTGAACATATGTGTGTGTGTGTAGTGAACATATTCGTGTGTTGTGTGTGTGTGTGTGTGTGTGTTTGTGTGTGTGTAGTGAACATCTGTGAGTGTGTGTGTGTAATGAACATATATGTGTGTGTGTGTAATGAACATATATGTGTGTGTGTGTGTGTGTGTGTGTGTAGTGAACATATGTGTGTGTGTGTGTGTAGTGAACATGTGTGTGTGTGTGTGTGTGTGTGTGTGTGTAGTGAACATATGTGTGTGTGTGTGTGTGTGTGTGTAGTGAACATCTGTGTATGTGTTTGTGTGTGTGTAGTGAACATCTGTGTGTGTGTGTGTATGTGTGTTCATGCCAACTCTTCCTACTGGCAGAAGCTTCTAGAAGTTTGGACCCATGCATCATCTTTCGTGACGTCATTGTCAGTTAGCCGGGGCTGGTCCGCCCTGGTATAGCGAGTCAGTCTTTAGCTGGACACCACACATTACTGATCTACCACTGAGCAGTAGCCTGAGAGACCCCTTCAGTCCAAGCAGATCTAAAAAGCATCTCTAACACTGCTCACAGCCCACAGTCCTCAGTCCCAGATCAAGTGGCCAGCCTCTCTGTAGATACAAGTATAAATATATATCTGTGCATATAACTACTTGTATCCGTCCACCCATCTCAGAGAAGTGAGCTATGACAGACGGTTTCTTTGAACAATATCTGGTACTTTCCTAATTAAATGTGAGTCTTCAGAGGAAGTTACAGTGAAGTTACATGGGAAGTTACACACATGTGTGTCTGTGTAGTGAACATATGTGTGTGTGTGTGTAGTGAACATATATATGTGTGTAGTGAATATATGTGTGTGTGTGTGTGTGTCTCCACTGGGTGATGTAATGTGTCAAGTGTGGCAGTATTATGTTAGTGTTAAGGTGCAGGCATTGCCTGCTCCCACTCGCTTTCAGCTACCGCCGCTGGCTAGCCCTCGTGGTGAACAGGGAAGCAACTTGCAAAAGTCTTCGCCTGCCAGTACACAGCCTCTTCACCATCAAGACTCCTGCTGTGCCTCCTCGTGGCAGCACACAGTAATTGGGTGCCGCGTGGGCCCAGGGTAGACCAGCGGAGATCTAGGAGTAGCAGAGGGCCCCAGAGGGACGGCAAATAGGCCCATTGGCCTGAGGTCACGTCCTGGCGCCTACCAACCACTGCTCCGCTGCCTTGTGGATTAACCTTGAGAGGTATAAGGCTACGGGAGTAAACCCCGAACGAAAAATCTGCAGTGGAGCCCCGCATCAGGCAGACATGCTTACAGAGTTCCAACAAAACCCCAACAGCGGTGTAGGTGGAAGAGGTGACCACCATGGAAACCCAACCATTACACCGGCGGACGAAGGCAATGCCTGATGAACAGGCTACTAAGGCGAAACCCAACAAACTGGGCTATCGGCAGTCCATTGTAACTCTCCCTCTCCCCAATAGTTGCAACACTTGCACCACTGGATCAGAAAAAGGGATAGCCAGCCTAACCTAACCTACCTAACCTATCCAAACCTAACCTAACCTAACCTAAGCACGGTAACTTTTCCAGTCAACTTTATTTGCGTGTTTGGTCGACTTAGCTGATGAGTATTGAGAGAAACAGAGAGTCAGACAGATGAGAATTGAGAAAGACACATAGACAGACATAGAGAGAAAGACAGACAGAAGAAGAAGAGAGGAGGAGGAGGAGGAGGAGGAGGAGGAGGAGGAGGAGGAGTAATGCCCTACCTAGAGTATTGTCGCCTCAGCAACTACGGTGATGAACCAGAAAATGAAGTCATCAAATACAGGTGGCCGGCAGCTGCTGTTACTGCTGCTGTTTCTGTTGTTACTGTTGCTGTTGTTTCTGTTGTTACTGTTGCTGCTACTGCTGTTGTTTCTGTTGTTACTGCTGCTGTTACTGCTGTTATTACCGTTGCTGTTACCGCTGCTGTTTTTGTTGTTACTACTGTTGTTACTGCTGCTGTTTCTGTTGTTACTGTTGCTGTTGTTTCTGTTGCTGCTACTGCTCTTATTACCGTTGCTGTTGCTGCTGCTGTTTCTATTGTTACTGTTGCTGTTGTTTCTGTTGTTACTGTTGCTGTTGTTTCTGTTGTTACTGTTGCTGCTACTGCTGTTGTTTCTGTTGTTACTGCTGCTGTTACTGATTTTGCCCTGTTTACTCCAGTGCTGTGGCCGGTACAGCATCACAGCATCAAAGGGGAGGGAGGGAGGGAGGGAGGGAGTGTGACAGGTAAGGGGGAGGAGGGAGGGAGTGTGAGTGTGACAGGTAAGAGGGAGGGGGAGGGAAGGAGTGTGAGTGTGACAGGTAGGAGGGAGTGTGAGTGTGACAGGTAGGAGGGAGGGAGTGTGAGTGTGACAGGTAAGAGGGAGGGAGGGAGGGAGTGTGAGTGTGACAGTTAAGAGGGAGGGAGGGAGTGTGAGTGTGACAGGTAAGAGGGAGGGAGTGTGAGTGTGACAGGTAAGAGGGAGGGAGTGTGAGTGTGACAGGTAAGAGGGAGGGAGTGTGAGTGTGACAGGTAAGAGGAAGGGAGTGTGAGTGTGACAGGTAAGAGGGAGGGAGTGTGAGTGTGACAGGTAAGAGGGAGGGAAAGAGAGTATGACTTGTCCCCTCCCTTCCTTAACTTCCCTCACCCCCACCCTTCCCTCACTTATCCCCTTTCCTCCATTCCCTCAAGTCAACCATTACTGCACGTCTTCCCTTCTCTCTTCTCTCTGTTTACTAATGTAGGTTTTCTCGTAATAACCTCCCCCCCCCCCCCTCCTCCTCCTGACTGTCTCCCTCTGTCTCCTGACTTTTTGAGATAATGTGAGAAAGTTTCGTCTTAGTCAACAATATCCCTTCCTAAAAGTGTTCGACAAGGCGTGGAATAAAAGTTGGTACCATAAAACCTTTTTCTACCGATTTTCTTTTATTTGTTTCGTTTTTGTTTTGTGGATTATGTTTATTCTTTCATCTATAGTTATCGTTCGTATTGTCTTTCTAACGTTTGATTTATCTTATCTCTCTCTCTCTCTCTCTCTCTCTCTCTCTCTCTCTCTCTCTCTCTCTCTCTCTCTCTCTCTCTCTCTCTCTCTCTCTCTCTCTGTTACAGTCGTTAGGTTGAGAAGAGAGAAAGATAGGGAGGGGAAGAGAGAGAAAGAGAAACTGATGGTTAGATGGAGATATGGAGAGAGAGAGAGAGAGAGAGAGAGAGAGAGAGAAAAAAAACAGTGGTAGAAACAGAAACAGAATGAGAGACAGGGATGAGATAGAGAGAGAGAGAGAGTGGTAGAAACAGAAACAGAATGAGAGACAGGGATGAGATAGAGAGAGAGAGAGAGAAAGACAATGGTAGAAAGAGACAGGGAAAGCGAGAGACGAGGATGAGATAGAGAGAGAAAGGGTCAATTGGAAAAGAGAATGAGATAGAAAGACAATGGTTAAAAAGAGAGAGACAGATAAGATAAAGAGAGAGAGAGAGAGAGAGAGAGAGAGAGAGAGAGAGAGAGAGAGAGAGAGAGAGAGGTGGACGGGATTCAGCTAAATCCCCACAAGATCCCAATGTTGTTTTCCTGAAAATATACAAGACCGCGCTGGTGTTATAGTCTCTCTCTCTCTCTCTCTCTCTCTCTCTCTCTCTCTCTCTCTCTCTCTCTCTCTCTCTCTCTCTCTCTCTCTCTCTCTATCTATCTATCTATCTATCTATCTATCTATCTATATATCTGCCCTCCTTCTCAAAACAACCCCATTACACACACACACACACACACACACACACACACACACACACACACACACACACACAGCCCCCCCCCACCCCCACATGTATTCACCAACCAATGCCTCCATTATATAACCTGTATCCCATATATCTATAAATTATAATACTGAGTACACAACCCGGAATTAATGAGCTGATCACGCGGTGTTCATTATCAACTGGAGCTACTGTTGTAATTAAACCAATCATAAGCGACAAACATATTATTATTACAAAACGAGTGTGTGTGTGTGTGTGTGTGTGTGTGTGTGTGTGTGTGTGTGTGTGTGTGTGTGTGTGTGTGTGTGTGTGTGTGTGTGTGTGTGTGTGTGTGTGTGTGTGTGTGTAGTATATATGTTTGTGTCATAATACTACTACTACTAATAATAACAATAATAATAATAACAACAACAATATAACAAGGGTTAGATTAAGTCAACTATGAATAACCTCCGTTTAAGTAAGATTAACATTAAATCAGGGTTAAATAATCATAGTAAAATTAACTAGGGCGTCTAATCTTCAAGTCAACTAAAACACCCCCCCCCCCCCCAATTATTCACTAACACGTGGTTTTTTCTTCGGTAATATTAAACCAGCAATAAACCTACGATCGGTAAACAGAAAGTTGGTTTAATTTAAAGGTTTATTTGTTTACATAATTGCCTGAGAGAACACGATTGGTTAGTGAATTATAGATGAGGGACTGTGGTTTAGTTTACTCAAGCCAGTGTGTGAAAGTGAGTGGGAGAGGGGGAGTGGGAGAAGGTGAGTGGGAGAGGGTGAGTGGGAGAGGGTGAGTGGGAGAAGGTGAGTGGGAGAGGGTGAGGGTGAGTGGGAGAGGGGGAGTGGGAGAGGGTGAGTGGGAGAGGGTGAGTGGGAGAGGGTGAGTGGGAGAGGGTGAGTGGGAGAGGAGGGGGAGTGGGAGAGGGTGAGTGGGAGAGGGTGAGTGGGAGTGGGAGAGGGTGAGTGGGAGAGGGTGAGTGGGAGAGGGGGAATGAGTGAGAAGGAGGGTGTGTGTGTGTGTAATAATCATAATATTGAGAGACAGAAACAGACAGAGAAAATGAAAAAAGACAGGCACACAGAGAGACATAGACACAACCAGACAGATAGACAGACAGACATGTATCCACTTAACCATACAGACAGATAGACAGACATACTTTAATATCCATTGCAAATATGAGACGCCATAAGAAACATGATCACGTACAGGCTTTAATTCCTCTTAAAAGTTGAAGCGTATTTATTTGGGCGTAAAGGTCACCCTCCTTCCTCCCCTCCCAACTCGCTTAAATATCTCCCTTCGAATTTTATTTGTTGGCGAAATAATAGGTTAAATAATAATATTAATAATACAATAATAATAATAAGAAGAGAAGAAAGAAGAAGAAGAAGAACAACAACAACAACAACAACTAACAAATTTACTGCCATATAATATTGATTTTTTTAACAAAGAAACGAAATAAACAAAATCAAATCAACATTAAAACTTGAAATTCTACCTTTGTTGTTGTTGTTGTTGTTGTTGCTCGTTTTGTTGTTGTTGTCTTTGTTGCTTTTGTTGTTGTTGTTGTTGTTGTTTAGAGAAAGAATTAGTAAATGAATGTTGGCATTGTAGAGTAAATGAGTCGAGGTAAAAATGCTAATGTAATGTTGACCGAACCCTCTATATCACCTGTGAGGGGGGGGAGGGGGTTCACCTGTGTGGGGGGAGGGGGTTCACCTGTGTGGGGGGAGGGGGTATCACCTGTGTGGGGGAGGGGAAGGGGGTATCACCTGTGGGGGGGAAGGGGGTATCACCTGTGTGGCGGGAGAGGGGGTATCACCTGTGTGGGGGGAGGGAGTATCACCTGTGTGGGGGAGGGGAAGGGGGTATCACCTGTGTGGGGGAGGGGAAGGGGGTATCACCTGTGTGGGGGAGGGGAAGGGGGTATCACCTGTGTAGGGGGGAGGGAGTATCACCTGTGTGGGGGGAGGGAGTATCACCTGTGTGGGGGGGGAGGGGGTATCACCTGTGTGGGGGGAGGGGGTATCACCTGTGTGGGGGGGGAGGGAGTATCACCTGTGTGGGGGGGGAGGGGAAGGAAGTATCACCTGTATGGGGAGGGAGGGGAAGGGGGTATCACCTGTGTGGGGGGAGGGAAGGGGGTATCACCTGTGTGGGGGGGAGGGGGTATCACCTGTGTGGGGGGAGGGAAGGGGGTATCACCTGTGTGGGGGGAGGGAAGGGGGGTATCACCTGTGTGGGGGGGAAGGGGGTATCACCAGTGTGGGGGGGAGGGGGTATCACCTGTGTGGGGGAGGGGAAGGGAGTATCACCTGTGTGGGGGGGAGGGGAAGGGGGTATCACCTGTGTGGGGGAGGGGAAGGGAGTATCACCTGTGTGGGGGGAGGGGAAGGGGGTATCACCTGTGTGGGGGGGAGGGGGTATCACCTGTGTGGGGGAGGGGAAGGGAGTATCACCTGTGTGTGGGGGAGGGGAAGGGGGTATCACCTGTGTGGGGGAGGGGAAGGGAGTATCACCTGTGTGGGGGGAGGGAAGGGAGTATCACCTGTGTAGGGGGGGGAGGGGAAGGGGGTATCACCTGTGTGGGGGGGAAGGGGGTATCACCTGTGTGGGGGAGGGGAAGGGAGTATCACCTGTGGGGGGGGGGAGGGAAGGGAGTATCACCTGTGTAGGGGGGGGAGGGGAAGGGGGTATCACCTGTGTGGGGGGGAAAGGGGGTATCACCTGTGTGGGGGGAAGGGTTACAGTACCGTTTTTTTCTTTACCGTTTGTACTGAATGACGCTTTACTGTTAAATCAAGGACACTCATTCTTTAATCACGGACTCTTAGATGTTTTGTTATTGACATTTTCAATTTATTTTTTATTTTATTTTTTTAATCAAGGATGGTTACTCTTTGATCACGGACGCTAACTTTTGTCTCTTTAGTCACGGACTCTCCTCTCATCCGTATCTTAACACGTACACAATGCACTTACGCTGTTAGCCAAGTCTTTACATGAACTATTAAACACACTCACGGACGATTACACATTTTTACGTACCATAAGATGATTTTTTCTTATGAATAATTATATCCACGGACCAACAAGCATTCCACGGACCATTATACATATCACGTACAATTTACCAGGGATAATCTTAGTTGTGATTGGCTGAAGGTCGTAACACACACACACACACACACACACACACACACATACACATACACAGGAGTCTCAGTCCTTCCTAAAGACGCACTGGCGGTGGACACTGACAAAATTCTGCCAGACAAAATCCCACCCAAATAAAATACCATAAAATTCCACAAAACGGAAATCAGATACAGGTAAAAATCACATTATTTAATATCCTTCCAAAGAAAATCCCACAACAACAAAATCTCAGAGGCAGGGAGATGCAAGTGTGTGTGTGTGTGTGTGATGTGTTTTGTGGTGTGACAATGCTAACAATAGTCTCTTTTGTGGCTCTCGAACACCCTCTTCCCACCTCTCCCTCACCCCACCCCGCCCCGCCTCACCCCGCCCCGCCTCACCCCGCCCCGCTCCACCCCACCCCACCCCGCCCCATCAAGCCCCGGGACAGACGTGGAACCACAAATCAACACAAACTAAAGTAAGGAAACTGAAGAGGAAAATGGGAATAAATGGGAGGAAATGGAGGAAAATGAAAGAATAGAAGCAAATGGAGTTAATGAAGAAAATGGTAGAAAAATGGAGTAAATGGGGAGGAAAATGAAGTAAATAGGAGGAAAATTAAGGAATAGGGGGAAATGAATAGAGAGTAATGAAGAAATGACTAAAGAGACGTAAATGGACATAATAAAGACCGAAAATAGACATAGACACAATAGATAGAAGATAGACATAAAGTAGACATAAAGTAGACATAAATAGACAAGATAGATAGAAGATAGACATAAAGTAGACATAAAGTAGACGTAGAATAGACATAAATAGACAAGATAGATAGAAGATAGACATAAAGTAGACATAAGTAGACGTAGAATAGACATAAATAGACAAGATAGATAGAAGATAGACATAAAGTAGACATAAAGTAGACATAGAATAGACATAAATAGACAAGATAATGATGAATGTTTTGTGACTTAAATTGAACGTGCCTAGGGTGTGTGTGTGTGTGTGTGTGTGTGTGTGTGTGTGTGTGTGTGTGTGTGTGTGTGTGTGTGTGTGTGGAAGGAAGGAAGGAAGAAGGTAGGGAGAGGGAGGGAAGTGTATGGATGAAGGAGGGATAGAAAGAAAAGATGAAAAGAGGGAGTGAACAAGAGAGAAAGTCACATACATACATACATACATACCACAAATACACACAAACACCCCACAAACCCCACCACAAACACCCCTCAAACACACACACACACACAAACACACACACACACACATACACTCCACAAACACACTCACATACACACACACATACACTCCACAAACACACTCACACACACACACACACATACATCCCACAAACACACCCTCCAAACATACCAATTAGTTTCTCTGTATCAAAAATGTAAAATGTCAGAGAGCCTCACAACATGGGAGTGTGTGTGTGTGTGTGTGTGTGTGTGTGTGTGTGTGTGTGTGTGTGTGTGTGTGTGTGTGTGTGTGTCGCCCCACTGCAATAATTACCTTTTGCAATGAGCTCGTACTGAAACTCTGCAGGAGGCAAATTGAAAATGAAATCTATCATTTTATGCTAACTGGGATATATTAGTTTTTTTACTATACCTCCTTATTGCACTTTGTAACTTAAATCATCAGATGTATTTGAGTCGATGTTTATACTTGGGTGTATTTTTATAAGGGGAGGGGGGGGAGTTGATTGTTGTTTAAGTACAAAAGGACCTTTATAGCGCTTTGGTATGTGTTGTGTAGAGAATGAGAGAAAGAGGGAATAAAAAAAAAAAAGAGTGGGGTAGGAGAGAATGAAATGGGAAGAGAGGAAGAGATAAAACGGTGAGAATGCAGGAGGGGGAATATGTAATGGCAATGAGTTGATGGGGTTAAGGTTTGTAGACATGAACGATATTAAGAGATTATGTAATATATTTATGGATTTTAATCACTATCACCACTACAATCACTACCACCATCATCATCACTACCACTACCAACACTACCAGCATCATCACTACCACCACCATGACCACTACCACCACCATCGCCACTACCACCACCAGGGTAAAAAGTTCAACACAACGCCACGTGGGAATAAAACTCGCCTCCACCCACTTGATCAAAGACCCCAAACTACGACGGTATAGGAAGGAAGAGATGGCAGGGGATGGCAACAAGTGGCAGGAGGTGGCAGGGAGACAGCAGGGGTGACAGGGGATGGCATACTTGTTCACGGACAGACAAGCAAACATTACCACCAGACACCACCATCATATACAACAGCCCAAGGTTTATTTACAGACTCATATGGTTCATAAACAACAGGTTCGAGTCTCTCTCATTCGGGCTCGGAAGGTTTGGATCGCACTCGGGTTCAGATGGCTCAAATCTATCTCACTTGGATTCAGACGGTTTAAATCTCTCTCATTTGGATTCAGATGGTTCAAATCTATCTCACTTGGATTCAGACGGTTTAAATCTCTCTCTCATTTGGATTCAGATGGTTCAAATCTCTCTTACTTAGATTCAGACGGTTCAAATCTCTCTTACTTAGATTCAGACGGTTCAAATCTCTCTTTCACTTAGATTCAGACGGTTCAAATCTCTCTCACTTGGGTTCAGACGACTTAAATCTTTCTTACTTCCATTACCCTCAACCCTGAAACAAGAAAAATAGAAAATTCTCCCAATCTTCACATGAACACACACACACAAAATATATTTCTCATGATCGAGGCAGCTAAAAATGAGCCACATCTCTAAATGTCTCATCTCAGCAGGTGATATTTTTGTCTCGTTGTCTCTCAGAGCGTCTCGTGTCTCACTATCTTCTGAATGAGGAGTTTATTTTCTTTATGGATCCCGGTTTTTGTGTTTCATGTCTCAGGATGAGGAACTTTATTTACGTCTCAGGTAGTTGGTCTGTCTCCCTGTATGATTGTGTATGACTGTGTGTGTATAAGTATGATTGTGTATGATTCTATGTGGGTAAGGTTGTGGATGTGTATGAATGTGTATGCGTATGATTGTGGAAGTGTATGATTGTGCATGTGCATGATTGTGTGCTTATATATATGTAAGTAAATCACTGTAGGTGCGCGTGTGTACATGATTGTGTATGTGTATGCTTGTGTATGTGTATGCTTGTCGTTGTGTACGAATATGTATGTGTATGATTGCAAATGTATTTGATTGTGTTTGATTCTTTGCCAACCTGAAGTCACTGATTTAGATATACTAAATATTACGTATACACGCATTCATATATTACATACATACATACATACATACTGTACATACATACACACATACATACTGTACATACATACATACATACATACTGAACATACATACAGTTAAACACATATTCACTAACTTTTACACACACACACACACACACACACACACACACACACACACACATGCTTTCATTAGCTAATTAATATAGGTAGAACGTAACCCTTGTCACCTACCATATTTTTTTGTGTTACTAAAGTCGGTTTGTTAGGTAATGAGTTTACGGCTTAATAACCCTTTGATGGTGATATACCTCTCTCTCTCTCTCTCTCTCTCTCTCTCTCTCTCTCTCTCTCTCTCTCTCTCTCTCTCTCTCTCTCTCTGTATCACGTAAAAGAACACATGCAACTTCTACTCATTTTATAGCAGAAACATCCTAGCAAATTGGATTAAGTTGTATTACACAACACACACTCAGCAAAACAAAAAAAAACAATATATTTATATATATTATGGGGAATAGCTCACCCGGTCATCAACCCACAACGGGGCCTCGGGGGCGAAAAAATAAGAGTAAAACGAAGTTAAGAATAAAAAGATTATATACCATTGGAATATAGAAAAACTGCTTTAAAAATATTCCAATTCAATATAGTTACATTAGTCATTCATAGAGTCTTAATACATTAATCCCTCCACACTGAATGGGTCAAAGGCCTTAGCTCATCGTTAATGTGTGGCCTTAAAGGAACCACTTTATTCACGAGGCTCATCTTAACGTGAAGGTGCGAGGGTAGAAAGGTGACATACATACTTATATATATATACAATCATACATACATGCATACATACATACATACATACATACATACATACATACATACATACGTACATACCTACATACATACCTACATACGGTCTATCAAAGGTACACAAGGATGAGTGTCCCTTACGCCCTATATTGTCTGCCCTCAGCACCTTCAACTATAATCTGTCCAAATTCCTTGTTCCCATATTGTCACCCATAATCAATGCTCTGTTAAAGACTCTTTTAGTTTTCTTAAGGAACTAACTAGCATCTCGTTCAACAGCTGTGTTATGGCTAGCTTTGATATACAGTCTCTGTTTACCAACATTCCTCTTGGCGAAACTGTTGACATAAGTACAGATGAATTGTTCTCAGATACAGATATAGTTATGGATTCAATAGACTACAATTTAAAGATTTTTTTAAACTGGCTCTAAATGATTTTTTTTACTAACAAAGTTTATAAACAAGTGATAGTGTTGCTATGGGTTCACCCTTAGGTCCCACGTTGACCAACGCTTTCCTCTGTCACCACGAGAAGTTTTGGTTAACCGAATGTCCCGCCCAATTTAAGCCTTTGTTCTCTCGACGGGGTGTTGGTGGCTCATTTTTAATTTCCAGATCACTTGATCACATCCCGATGTGCCTAAATTATCTAAATTTGAAGCATGGCAACATCAAATTTACTTGTGAATTGGAAAAGGACAATATTCTACCATTCCTTGATGTTAATATCCACCATCTTCATAATAGTTTCGAGACAGTCTTATACAGAAAACCATCATTCACTGGTTTGAGTACAACATTTTCATCTTTCATTCCTCTTAATTACAAACGTAATTTAATGCGTACTCTTACCGACAGAGCCTTTATATACAGTGTGTTTCCACTTGGACATTGAATTGAAATACATAAATGAACTACTCTTTAACCCTGAGAGATTTACAGATACTTACTGTATTATAAAGGCAAAACCGTTAGTAGGTTTTTTAGTCCCACACAGCCTCAAATTCACACAGTTGCTAAATATTCTATCTATTTCACGTCCCGTACACAGGCCCACTCAGTTTCACCCTTAGAAACAAACTTAAGAAGCTTCTCAATGAATTCTATTCACAAATTTCTCTTAGACTAATCTTCAAAACCCAGAGTTCAATTTAAAAATTCTTTAAAACTAAAGACACCATACCGACACACCTGCAATCCTCAGTTGTTTATCAGTTTGCGTGTACTAGCTGTAGGGCAGCATATATAGGTCAAACGAAAAGATATTTGATAACTCGCATCCATGAGCACTTGGGCCGTTCCGTCTGAACAGACCACTTAATCACACAACCACCTCATTCAGCAATCCAAATCCACGCCCACCAACATGACGACCCGTTTTCGCAGTCTGATTTCTCAGGTCTTGTCAGGAGCAACTGTGAGTAAGCCATCCATTTTTGATATGGCTTCCTGTGAATTGTTGTGTTTTTCACACTAAGGCTCGTCTAAATTAAGGTAATACCCCCTGTATATATATTTTTTTTACTGAGTTTAGTTTTGTTCGTAGGTCTCCCGTCATTTTTATTGGTTTAAATTATAATGCTCTTTTTTTCTAATTTTGCGGAAGGTAAATTTTAGAATAATGTTCCGTTTTTATTTTATATTACCTGTATTTTTGTTTTAAACTTTATATCTGTTCTTGGCTCTGATGATGGAAAATTATTTTCAGATACGTTAGTAATCAAAGAAACCCAACTTAGTCAAGATATTTGTGTTTTCCCTGGTTCTCCTCTTCGTTACATACATACACACATACGTTCATACATACATACATACATACATACATACATACATACATAGGTTATATTATATTTGTCAATGAAATAAGAGAAATATAACCTCAAACACGATACGTCAGATAAGAGACACTTGCTGTACGTATATTGAGTTGGTAGATGATATGAAGCATTCTGGGTGACGGGGAAGAGGAAAGATTAATATGTAAAAATAGATAAAGATAAAAGTTAGGAATTGGTAAAATAGTTTGAGTCATTTAGAGATAAAAGTATATTTGTGTTATTAAGGTATTTCGTGATGTTTTTGTTGTTTCTTTGTTCTTTGTCATAACGTCTCTGTTGATTTCAGTGAGTATATAGAGCCCAGAGTAGAGCCTAAATGAGCCTAGATCCCCATACAAACTAATTTTGGAGGACATTCCTTGTAAGTCATTGCTCATTCTTCTTAACTTTCACTACAGAACGGACAGACAGACAGACAGACAGACAGACAGAGGTGTTAGACAGGGTATCCAGTGTATAATCTTACCCCCAACTCTGCTCTCGTAACATAATGATTCCATATTGTCACTTATTTCTACTTTAATTTATGATTTGGGATTCCTGAGAGCTGGGTAGTGAGTACTGTTAGACTTCTGTTGATAATCTACACATTGACTTCCTTTGACTTCATTTTGACTCACATACTGAACTAAAGGACATGGGACGGTATATTAGTCTACCCACACAGTATTCCAGGTATCATTTTAGTCATAGTGAGTCCAGGAAATATATACAGGAGAGTCTCTATTTGCATATATATATATACATCAATGCATAAGCTCCCAGTCAAAATGTAATTCCATATTAAATTAGAGAAATATAGGTACTTTGACCAGGATGAAAATGACTTTATGATTACTCTCGTGATGTGTGAATTATTGTGAGACCGTTCCATTTACAGGATACATTAATTACAAGACATGATTAAAAATGGAAATTAGTCGTTATTGTCCATTTCATAGATTTTTGGCCTAATGGGTTATTTAGTGAGTGTGAAGTGACTGACATGAGGATTTTAACTTGGTGTCGATCAGAGCTGACAGTCGAGTGGTGGTTTTACAAAATATATCGTAAAATATACTAATTTAGTGAGGCATCTGACTAGCTTGTGTGAGATTTTAAATGCATTATTGATTGTAAAGAAAGTAAGTCAATGATGATTACTAATGCGTGCTGTTGCATTTATGAATACGTTAGCAACATGCACGCACACACACACACGGACACGTAACCTACCTACGTACACACACACACACATCACCCACCTACACACACACACACACACACACACACACACCACCTACACACACACACACACACACACACACACACACACACACACACACACACACACACACCACCCACCTACACACACACACACACACACACACACACACACACACACACACACACACACACACACACACCACCTACACACACACACACACACACACACACCTACACACACACACACACACATATATACACAAGGTTTAGCGTTAAATCCCTTGCTCTTGGTGATCGTGAGGTTGTAGTGAGAAGGAACACGGGGGCTGGGGGGGGGGGGGGGGGGTATTGGGTCTTCCCTTAGCAGCAGAGACGAGGGAGGAGTGTCTTGAGTGACGGGAGTGTCTTGAGTGACGGGATTGTCCTGAGTGACGGGAGTGTCTTGAATGACGGGAGTGTCTTGAGTGACGGGAGTGTCTTGAATGACGGGAGTGTCTTGAGTGACGGGAGTGTCTTGAATGACGGGAGTGTCTTTCAGTGACGTGACGGGAGTATCTTGAGTGACGGGATTGTCTTGAGTGACGTGACGGGAGTGTCTTGAGTGACGTGACGGGAGTGTCCTGAGTGACGGGAATGTCTTGAGTGACGGGAGTGTCTTGAGTGACGGAAGTGTCTTAAGTGACGGGAATGTCTTGAGTGACGGGAGTGTCTTGAGTAACGGGAGTGTCTTGAGTAACGGGAGTGTCTTGAGTAACGGGAGTGTCTTGAATGACAGGAGTGTCTTGAGTGACGGGAATGTCTTGAGTGGCGGGAGTGTCTTGAGTGACGGAAGTGTCTTAAGTGTCGGGAATGTCTTGAGTGACGGGAGTGTCTTGAGTGACGGGAGTGTCTTGAGTAACGGGAGTGTCTTGAATGACGGGAATGTCTTGAGTGATGTGACGGGAGTGTCTTGAGTGACGTGACGGGAGTGTCCTGAGTGACGTGACGGGAGTTTCTTGAGTAACGGGAGTGACCTGAGTAACGGGAGTGACCTGAGTAACGGGAGTGACCTGAGTGACGGAGTGTCCTGAGTGAAGCGAGTGTCTCTATAAGTGAAGAGAGTATCTTGAGTGACAAAGGAGGAGTAGATGGAGTGTATTGAGTGACGCGAGTGTCTTGAGTAATGAAGGAGGAGCCGCAAGAGTGTATTGAGTGACAGAAGAGTTTCCCCCGTTCTGTGAGTCGACCCTAGCCAGCTCTTTTGTACCAGTATCCAGAAGGGTCCTGACATTCAAGGCAGCGACCATAAGAGGTTATATAGTTTGTTTTTGTTTTGATCTGTGATTATGATTGTGCTTTCGACCGCATAAGGATGACCTTACTGGGTGCAGTTGCCCAATCAGGTTGGTTCTTTAGGCAGGCTATGTTTAGGGCTTCTCGAGAGGGCTGCTCAGTCACATAGACAGGGCCGGATTGCACTGCTGCCTAGATCCCAGCGCATATACGACCATCTTATTTGTGCCGCCCATGTGCCGAATTGTGACTAGAGACTCCCGGCAGTCATCTCTGCCTGTCCCCGTCGCCACTCGTCCGCCACCATATGACTTTTGGGGGTATAGGGGTTTTGATGATGATGAGAAGTATGATGAGCTGGATGATGGCTGAGCGTGATTGATTTATGTGGTGAGGCAGGAGCGCAGGCTGCAACCGCACATCTTGTCTCCCCCTTTTCCTGATCCAGTGGTGCAAGTGTTGCACTGATGAAGAAGGTTTCACCTAAGTAGTCTGTCCATCATGCATTGCCTTCATCCACCGGTGTAGTCGTTGGGTTTCCATGGTGGTCACCTCTTCCACCTATACCGCCGTTCGGGGTCTTGTTGGAGCTTTATAAGCATGTCAGCCTGATGCGGGGCTCCATTGCAGATTTTTCGTTCGAGTTTACTCCCATAGCCTTATACCTACCAAGGCTAATCTGCAAGGCTGCGGGGCTGTGGTTGGTAGGCGCCAGGACGTGTCCACATGCCAGTGGGCCTATGCACCGTCCCTCTGGGGCCCACTGCTGCTCCGAGATCCCTTACTGGTCTAGCCTGGGCCCAAGAGGCACCCAGTTACCGTGTGTTGCCACGAGGAGGCACAGCAGGAGCCTTGATGGTGAAGAGGCTATTTACAGGCAAGCGAAGACTTGTGCAAGTTGCTTCCCTGTTCACTACGAGGGCTAGCCAGCGGCGGTAGCTGAAAGCGAGAGGGAGCAGGCAATGCCTGCACCTTAACACTAACATAATGCTGCCACACTAGACGCATTACACCACCCTGTGCATACACACACACACACTCACACACTCACGTTGCCTTCCAAAACCATAATATATTCATAGGCTATTTACCTTCCATACAGAATCTAACAGCGGAAGTTTTCTTTGGTGGTCAAATCTATGGAGATGCCAAACCCAATTTTCTCCTAAATGCCAATAGTAAGCTGTTGTGTGTGTGTGTGTGTGTGTGTGTGTGTGTGTGTGTGTGTGTGTGTGTGTGGGTGGGTGTAGGCTTAGGCGTTTAATGTTTTAATAATCATAAGGATCATAATCATCGTTATAATCATCATCATCATCATCACACACTGACACACACACACACACACACACACACACACACACACACACACACACACACACACACACACACTTGATCCTTACACTTAGGTCAAACGAGAGTCATCCTGAAGGAGTCTTGTTCCTGCTGATTAATAAGTGAGACGGACGGAAGGACAGAAGGTGAACTGACGGAAGACAAAGGGACAGGAAAGACGGAAGACAAAGGGACAGCAAAGACGGACGACAAAGGGACAGGAAAGACGGAAGACAAAGGGATAGGAAAAACAGATGACCAAAAAGAAAAAAGGACGGAAAGGGGACAGAAGACGGTAGGAAAATGGAAGGCAAAAACAAAAACAGAAAAGGAACCAAAAAAAGAGGCGGAAGGAAAGGTAGACGGAAGAGGTCATAGAAGCCTTCACATCTTCTCTACACACCTTCTCAAACACACCTATACTCCGTCTTAATTGAAGTGCCGCTGAAGACGAGGAGGTTTGTTTTGGTTCATCTATAAACAAGAAACATTTGATGATAGAGAGAGAGAGAGAGAGAGAGAGAGAGAGGAGAGTGTGTGTGTGTGTGTTTGTGTGAAATACAAACATGACACTGACAGACACACAGATAGACAGACATGCAAACAGATAGACAGATATATAGATAAATATAGACAGACAGACATAAACACAAACAGACAGACATACATACAAATATACATAGAAAGACACACACACACACACACACACACACACACACACACACACACACACACACACACACACACACACACACACACACACACAGTCCCTGCAGTCTTCATCTACAACCAGCTACCCCCTGCAATTTCCTTCATCTTGCAGCCTGAAGTTTCCACCCTGCAAGTTTCCGCATTGCAGGGTGGAAACTGATCTACCCCCCCCCCCCCACCTTTCTCTCCAAGTTGCAATCTTTTCCCTGCCACAACTACAATATGATCTCTCTGCAACATGGCACTTCGTTGGCAATAGGACAACTTCAATCTGCAACATAACACCTCCCTGCAATATAATACCTCCCTGCAACATGACACCCCCCTGCAACATAACATCTCCCTGCAACATGATACCTCCCTGCAACATAACACCTCCCTGCAACATGACACCCCCCTGCAACATAACATCTCCCTGCAACATGATACCTCCCTGCAACATAACACCTCCCTGCAATATAACACCAAAATCCAGTCAACATAATTTTTACCCTACAAAATGTTATCTTCTTGCAATAAGTCACCTGAAACTTGCAAAATGAAACTCTACCTGCAATATTCCAATTTCAACTTGCAATATGACATCTCGTGCCTGGAACTGTATGCAACTTGACGTGTCTCTGCCTCTCTCCCCATCCCCACCACCACCTCCCCAGCAGTGCCTCCGCCGCCGTAGGGAAGAGTCGGGTGTTTTTCCTTGGTTTTGGCTGTAAATGGAGATGAGTCTCACAGGCCGACGAGAACACAGTATTGTCCGTGTGTGTTTTCCTGGGTGTTTTTTTTCATATGTGTGTGTGTGTGTGTGTGTGTGTGTGTGTGTGTGTGTAACAGTAGAGGGAAGAAGTCTATCAAACAAAATCCAGCTATCATCTCTCTCTCTCTCTCTCTCTCTCTCTCTCTCTCTCTCTCTCTCTCTCTCTCTCTCTCTCTCTCTCTCTCTCTCTCCTCACGATCACCCGAATTAACATATCAGAGAACATTTAACATTCTGATTCGTCCATTTTGCATATACTTCACGTTCGGGTCGGATGGTTGGGCGGGCGGACAGACAGACAGACGGACGGAGGGTGGGTGGACAGACGGGCGGAGAACGGGTGGGTGGGCGGACAGGCGGTGATCAGGAGGAGAGACGGGTGAGAGGGAGAAAAGACTGGTAATATATGGAACGGATTGGTAAATTAAGTCAATATTTGGGTGGGCGGGTGGGTGGGTGGGCGGGCAGGTGGGCGGAAAACGTAACGGGTGGTTTGACATTCGAAAGGTCGGGGGGGGGGGGGGAGGTGGTGGACGGGACGGGGGCGGAAAGGGACGGAAAGGGGCCATGGCTTTTCCACTCGGTTTAGCCCCGCGGTCAATGGCAGAATCTATGTTAAATGAACCGGTTCGAATAATTCATATATGGTTTGCTACTACCCGGTGAGTCTTTCGGGAACACCACGTTGATTAATAAACAGAAGTAGACGGGCTGTGAAATAAATACTGTATATTTCAACTAACTGGGTCAGTCTTAACAGCTATAGAAATTAAACTGTTTAGAGGTATTCACTCATGCTAACTGGGACTGTCTTAATTGTATATTCACCATAAACTAACTGGTCCTATCTTAACTGTATTTATAAATTAACTGTATAATATCATTAACCACACTGCCAGGCGTATGACCCCCCCCCCCTCCCGCCCTCTCACTCTCCCTCTCCCCCCACTCTCCCTCTCTCCCTCTCTCCCTCTGCCCTCTCTAACGCAGCTATGGAGGAAGGCTGGGGGAGTCCCTTTGTTTGGGGTGTTATACTTTAATTGTATTTTATTTAAACCTTTCAAAAATATATACAATTGTATTTTTACTTGTTTATTGTTTGATTGTCTCTTTGTTTTGTTTGTTTGTTTGCCGCATAACTTCTATAGTTTTGTCTTTGTTTACGTTGTTTCCTGTACGTCCAGATAGATAGAATTTAATTGTCTTTTTTTCCTCGATTTAGGGAAGAGGGGAGAGAGAGGGAGATAGAGGGGAGATGGGAGAGGTAGAGGGGAGAGGAGGGGGAGGTAAGAGGTAGAGGGGAGAGGAGGGGGAGGTAAGAGGTAGATGGGAGAGGAGGGGGAGGTAAGAGGTAGAGGGGAGAGGAGGGGGAGGTAAGGGAGAGGAGGGGAGGTAGGGAGAGGAGGAGGAGGTAAGAGGTAGAGGGGAGAGGAGGGGGAGGTAAGAGGTAAGAGGGGAGAGGAGGGGGAGGTAAGAGGTAGAGGGGAGAGGAGGGGGAGGTAAGAGGTAGAGGGGAGAGGAGGGGTAGGTAAGAGGTAGAGGGGAGAGGAGGGGTAGGTAAGAGGTAGAGGGGAGAGGAGGGGGAGGTAAGAGGTAGAGGGGAGAGGAGGGGGAGGTAAGAGGTAGAGGGGAGAGGAGGGGGAGGTAAGAGGTAGAGGGGAGAGGTAAGAGGGGAGAGGAGGAGGGGAGGGAGGGCCACTGCCAAAATCAACCACTAGTATATCACTGTGTTCCCCCAACTGTGTACTGATTGGCCCTCATCTGTGCCAGTAGTGAATGAATGAATGAATGAATGAATGAATGAATGAATGATGAATGAAAAGAGAGAAAGAGAGAGATATACAGAGAGAGGAATTAGAGAGGGAGACAGACAGACAGACAGACAGACATAGACAGGGTTAGAATGACAGAGAGAGAGAGAGAGAGAGAGAGAGAGAGAGAGAACATTAGAGAGAGAAAAAACAGACAGACAGATAGACAGACCCCAGACAGACATACAGAGACCAAACAAACAGACAGATAACAGACAGACAGACAGACAGACACACACCATGCCTTACCCTTGATTTCTGGACAGTCCTAAATTAGACACGGAAAAAAGCGAGGGTTTGAAAAAGAGTTTCTCAGTAATTAACGAAAAAAAAAACATCCAGCGAGTCGGTGTTTTGTTTTTTTGTTTTTTTTTAACAGTTGTGTTTAATTTACGGTGATTGTTTGTTTGTTTATTTTAATGGTTGTTTTTTTATAGAAATACTGGTTGATTGACATACATACATACATACATACATACCGGTGCATACATACATACATACATACATACATACATACATACCGGTGCATACATACATACATACATACATACATACATACATACATACTGGTACAAACATACATACATAGATACATACATACATACACACATACATACCGGTACATACATACATACATACATCATTTAATTTATGTTTTTTATGACCATTTAGACTTATTTATTTATATTTTCCAAAGAGTTCATTATAATGCACACACACACACCTGTTAATTACTATACTGACGAGCATTTAATTTGCATAAACAGGTAGACATTGATTTGGTTATTACTGTTGATAATTACACTGTTTGACCGGGTGGTTAAAGTTACAACGAGGCTGAGTAGTTAATTTACTGCGTTTTGATTGGTTAATGGGTGGTGTTATTGGTATTTATACGTGTTTTGACTGGTTGAGAGGGGGAGAGAGGGGGAGGTGGTTTGATTTACACTATTTTACTTCGTTTGGTGTAAATAATTTATAAAATATTGCGTGTGTATTGATTTTGATATTGACAACCAGGTGAGTCAACATTGATTAATCGCATAATGAAAGTACATGTTGTAAATGACATCTCTAATTTACACCAACACACACAGTAGCAAGTTTCATTTACAACAACGTGTGTAAACTATTGTAAATGACTTACCTAATTTACACCAACATCCATGAACCTCTGTCAAAAAAACACGAGTCCACGAATTGAGTTTGTAAACGTCAGGTGAGTCGCAATTAATTAGTCACAGGACAGGTAAAGGTGAAGGTAAATATATGATAAGAGTGGCTGTAGTTTTAACCAGAAGAGACAAAGAGAAGGTTAATGCTGTCGATGCGTGGTTAGACAGGAGAAGGTTAATGCTGTCGCTGCGTGGTTAGACAGGAGAAGGTTAATGCTGTCGCTGCGTGGTTAGACAGGAGAAGGTTAAATGCTGTTGATATGTGGGTTAGACAGGAGGTTAATGCTATCGATATGTGGTTAGACAGGAGGTTACTGCTATCGATATGTGGTTAGACAGGAGGTTACTGCTATCGATATGTGGTTTAGACAGGAGGTAAAGACTGTCTATACGTGGTTAGACAGGAGGTTACTGCTATCGATATGTGGTTTAGACAGGAGGTAAAGACTGTCTATACGTGGTTAGACAGGAGGTTAAAGACTGTCGATATATGCTTTGACAGGAATCCTACCCCCCCCCCCCCCCCGCACCGATAGCATTAGGGTGTTCATTTATCAGGTGAAATAAATTAGGGTGGTTAATCTTCAGGTGATCAAGAGAGACTGACGGTAACTTCTGGCTTGGTGGGCCGTGATCACCAACCCTCAGACAGTAACGTTGATTGATTGGTTTGACTAATTGAAACCTCAAACTCTGGTTAGTTTCAAAGCCAAACAACTCAACCTTTCCCTCTCTCTCTCTCTCTCTCTCTCTCTCTCTCTCTCTCTCTCTCTCTCTCTCTCTCTCTCTCTCTCTCGCTTCCTCCCTCCCTCCCTCTATCCGTCCCTCCCCCCCACCCTCTCTCTCTCTCTCTCTCTCTCTCTCTCTCTCTCTCTCTCTCTCTCTCTCTTTCCTATCCCACACACCTTTTCCTTATACACCCCTCCTTCCCCCTTCCTTCCCCCTTCCCCCTTCCCCCTCCCCCTTCCTCCCCACTCTCTCCCCTTTTCATCCCCTCTCACCCCTCTCCCCACACCTCACCTCACCTGACCTGAAGATAGGGTCATTAATCACTTATGATGAATGGAGTAATATCATCATTGCTATTATTCCCAGCCGCCCGTGACGTCACCCGAACGATATTAGTTTACACGAACGCGTTAACTGGATTTATAGCATACCGGTGCTGGCATTAGGATAATTCTGGTCAATTCTCGCTAATTCTTCCTCTGTTTTGGCTATTTCTCTATAATTCGCACTAATTCTCGCTAATTCTTCATCATTTCGCTGTTTCTCGATAATTCTCCACATTGAAATCGAAGTCTGGCTAATTTTTATTATTTATGATTATATGTCGAGTTGGCTCTTCTTCTCGTCCATTATCGAGATTTCTTTCAATTTTTCGTTATTTTTTTATTTCTCGCTATTTCTCTCCATTTATCGCTATTTCTCTTCATTTATCGCTATTTCTCCCCATTTCTCGCTATTTCTTCTCAGCCCTCGCTTAATATGTGCTGACTCGAGTTAATTTCTATTAAATATTATAAATTTTCTCCCGTTATCAATATTTCTCGCTATTTCTCTCCATTTCTCGCTATTTCTCTCCATTTCTCGCTATTTCTCGCTATTTCTCGCTCTTTATCGCCATTTCTCTCAATATTTCGTTCATTCTCGTCAGATCTCGTTTCTCACCGACTCTCGCCTGTTGTCCTCAGTCTATGTTTATTCTCATAAATTATCTCTGTTCTTCAATTATTCTTGTTCTTTCTCCTGCTGCCTAAGAACAGAAAATGAAGGAAGGAAGGAGACATGAGAGAAAGAAAGAGAAGAGAGAGAGAGAGACAGAGAAAGAGAAAACAGAGAGAGAGAGAGAGAGAGAGAGAGAGAAGAGAGACAGAGAGGATAATAAACGATGTCTAGCAATTTGAAAGGAGAGAATTTTAGATTTAGTTCGACAATGAGGTAATGTAGAATGTGTGTGTGTGTGTGTGTGTGTGTGTGTGTGTGTGTGTGTGTGTGTGTGTGTGTGTGTGTGTGTGTGTGTGTGTGTGTGAACGTTAAAGGTTGTTTAGGACACTGAGTCGCTCCACTTGGGGGGGGGGGGGGGCAAAAAGTAGGAGCCAGGTGTAGAATTATTCCATGAATATATTAAGTTAGATATGTGAGAACAGACCTCTCTCTCTCTCTCTCTCTCTCTCTCTCTCTCTCTCTCTCTCTCTCTCTCTCTCTCTCTCTCTCTCTCTCTCTCTCTCTCTCTTTTCTCTCTCTCTCTCTCTCTCTCTCTCTCTCTCTCTCTCGTCATTAAAGGGTCAATAAAACACACATCAACAGGAGAAAGTGAGGCCCATTCCCTGATAACATCGCCAGTACGAGCTATCACCTACGCCTGGCGATCTCATCTCCACAATAATACGTTTATGGGTCTTACGCCAGGCTAAACATCGCTCGCCTTCTTTCCTCGCCACAATGAGTTATTTTTTGAGATCTTCGCCAGGCTTAACTACGCTTGCCATCTGCTTACTTGAGTCCATATTTGTCTTATTGTCAAAGTGCAGCACTACCTACAGACAGACAGACAGACAGACAGACAGACACACACACACACACACACACACAGAGGGACAGAGAGAGAGAGAGAGAGAGAGAGAGAGAGAGAGAGAGAGACACTGACCACCCCCAGCAGGATAAGTCTTGGTCGACATTCTTCTTCCTATACCAGAGTGAAGAACAGATGGCCTTGACGTGACCTCCTCCACCCTTTCCTCACTCTCTCCCTCCCTCAGGCCATCCCTCCCTAACCTCCCTCCCTCCCTTCCCCTCTCCCTCGCTCCCTCACTCCCTCCCTTCCTCGCTTCCTCACTCCCTCCCTCCTTCCCTACCTCCCTCCATCCATCCCTCACTCCCTCCTTCCCTCCCTCAGCTCCCATAAGGTCACCAGGTGTCATGACTACAATTATCATTTTAATTATAATTCTAAAACAACGAGATTTTTGTGGAGGTAATAACATGCCTTTGTTATTGTTATTATTATTATTATTATTATTATTATTATTGTGGTTGTCGTTAATGTTGTTATTGTCGTTGTTACTGTTGTTATTATTATTTTTTTATTGTTATTATTTTGTATTGTTATTGTTGTTGTTGTTGTTGTTATTGTTGTTGCTGCTGTGGTTGTTCTTGTTGTTTTTATCATAAGCCTCTCTCATCGTCAACGTTCATACTTCACAAACACAACAACAGTGTACACGAGAGACCTGCCAATATACAGCGTTTGTTTTAATCAATTGTCAGAGAATGCACATATATGCATGTACATGAATACACACTCATACATATATACGTACATCATATGACATACGTGTAGAGAGAGAGAGAGAGAGAGAGAGAGAGAGAGAGAGAGAGAGAGAGAGAGAGAGAGAGAGAGAGAGTGTTGTCTCTCTTTCCTCAGCCAAGACTCAAGTGTCTCTCCAACCATGAGATTTTCTTCAGCGGAGCCTCAAGTGTCTCTCAGGCCATGAAGAGATTCCTCGGGGAGAGTCAAGAGTCTCTAAGAACACAAGAAAGTTACCGAGAGATCCATTTAACTCTTACGACGTTGATCGAGGAAGTTGGGAGGGAATTCCAGGCCTTCCAGATGGTTCCCTTCCAGATGGTCCTCTTCCAGATGGTTCCCTTCCAGATGGTCCTCTTCCACATGGTTCCCCTTCCAGATTGTCCCTCCCCTTCCAGATGGTCCTCTTCCAGATGGGTCCCTTCCAGATGGTCCTCTTCCAGATGGTTCCCCTTCCAGATTGTCCCTCCCCTTCCAGATGGTCCTCTTCCAGATGGTTCCCCTTCCAGATTGTCCCTCCCCTTCCAGATGGTCCTCTTCCAGATGGGTCCCTTCCAGATGGTCCTCTTCCAGATGGTTCCCCTTCCAGATTGTCCCTCCCCTTCCAGATGGTCCTCTTCCAGATGGGTCCCTTCCAGATGGTCCTCTTCCAGATGGTTCCCCTTCCAGATTGTCCCTCCCCTTCCAGATGGTCCTCTTCCAGATGGTTCCCTTCCAGATGGTCCTCTTCCAGATGGTTCCCTTCCAGATCTCGTGGAATGGTGGACACTTGAGTCGAGATGGAGAGGAATGATGATGAAGAATGATGGTGGCGATTACGGTGGAGAGAGAGAGAGAGCGAGAGAGAGAGAGAGAGAGAGGAAGGACAAGATGAAGTGGATGAAGGAGGAGGAAGAAAAGGAACAGAAGGGTGTGAAGAGGAAGTAGAAGGACAAGACGATGAAGATGAAGTAAATAGGAGATAAATGAAGGAGAAGATGAGGATGATGAAGGAGATAAAAAATAAGAAAGAAGAATAGGAGAAAATAATGTAAGAAGAAGAAGAAGCAAGAAGATGAAATGAAAAAAAAAGATGAGGAAACAACGATAACAACAAGAAACAAGAAAAAGACGAAAAGGAAGAAGAAGAGGTAAAAGAAAAGAGAGAATAAAAAGGAAGAGGAAGAAATAGAAGCACTGTTCCTCCTGCTGACCTAGGCTGACCAATTACAGATAATGACCCACCAGGAGAAGACACAACAGAGGATAATCTAGTCCTATAAATAACAAACAGACGGATAGCCAACTACTCTCAATACCGGACGTACGGATAGCCAACTACTCTCAATACCGGACGTACGGATAGCCAACTACTCTCAATACCGGACGTACGGATAGCCAACTACTCTCAATACCGGACGTACGGATAGCCAACTACTCTCAATACCGGACGTACGGATAGCCCTCTAGATAACGGACGTATGGGGTGATACATAGACCAACGGTATGTAAACAGTGATGTTGAATTGATCCTCCGCTAAATGCCAGCTCAATATTCCCTTGACAGTACTTCATATGACAGCTGACAGTCTGTATAGAAGGTTCAAATGTCAGCTAAAACCCCTTGTCCCAGAAATTAGACACCTTTAAAAATTCATAAATAGACAATACTTCTAAGACCCTCCCCCTCACCTCTAACTCCCCCCCCCAACCCACCCCACCCCTAACCCCCCCAACCCACCCCCCCTCTAACACCCCCCTCCCCCCAACACCTCTCATAAGGGTCAGAAAGTCAGAAAGTCAGAAAGTCAGCCTCAGACATTACTCTATCAACTCTCAAATGTCAGCAGAGGCACCTTGATAATTTGTGTGTAAAGGTCATCCTGTCAACCTACCTGGGCAGAGCCGAAGGTCACCAGGTGGGCAGGTAAAGACTGACCCTGGGGTAACTCAGGTAAATATGACCCGGTGTTTTTCCGTGGGAGGGGGGGGGGGGGAACTGGGTGTTTTGAGATAGAGAAAGAGAGATAAGAGAGAGAAAGAGAGAGAAAGAGAGAGAGGGAGAGTGTGCTAATTGGTCTGTTCTTCACATACGAAACATCAACCACTACTATTGATATATAATGATAAGAAGAACAACAACAAACTCTATCTATCTATCTATCTATCTACTTATCTATTTATCTATCTATCTATCTATCTACTTATCTATTTATCTATCTATCTATCTATCTATTTATCTATCTATCTGTCTATATCTCATTCTCTCCCCGGATCAAGTGGCAATCTTCTGACCATCCATCTCAATCCGGGTTGGCTCAGAAGGAGAGAGAGAGAGAGAGAGAGAGAGAGAGAGAGAGAGAGAGAGAGAGAGAGAGAGAAAGCCTGCCACTACAGCTAATGCCCTTTCCAACATTATTTACAACAACTATTTCCAACGCTATTTTCATCATTATTTCCAACTATTTCCAATATTATTTCCAACACTTTTTTTCCTATGTTGTTTCCAGCAAAGTTTCCAGCACCATTACCAACGTTATTTCCACTATTTCCAACACCTATTTCTTTTTTATCGTCTTTTCCAACACTTCTTGCCACGCGTACTCAGCTTACCTATCTCCCTCTCCCCCCTCCCTCTCACCTCTCTCTCCCTCTCTCTCCCTCTCCCCCCTCTCTCTCCTTCCTCCCCACTCTCTCCCCTCCCCTCCCTCTCTCTCCCTCTCCCCCTCTTTCTCTCCCCCCTCCTATCTCCCTCTCCACCCCTCCACCTTCCCCCACCACCCTCCCCCCCTCCCCCCACCCCTCCCCTCCCCCCCTCCCCCACACACACCAATTTTTTTTCCAAAACTAAGAAAAATGCAAAAGCGCCGTGTACAAGAGAGAGAGAATAAGAGAGAAAGAGAGAGAGAGAGAGAGAGAACGAGAAAAGGTATGAGAGAGAGAAAGAGACAGACAGATGATGAGAAAGAGAAAAATAGAGAAGGGTAAAGAGGAAGAGAGAATGTTAGAGGGTGAATGAACAAGAGAGAGAGAGAGAGAGAGAGAACATTCTGCATGGTGGTGGTTTTAAGGGGGGGGGGGAGGTAGAAATTTTAGCGCTGTCATCCCCCCAACTCGCGAAAAATATTACCCTGTGAAAATCCCTGGTCTTCTGATAGCTCCTGACGGTGCCACAATTTCGGGATTTTTTTTTATTTATTTTTTTTAATAAGAAAGTGAACGAGGTAAGAAGCGAGAAATTGCTAATAAAGGAAAGGAGAAAGACGTAAAAAGCGATGAATATGGTGCAAGAGATAACGCTGAGAGTAGAAATAGGTGTGTAAAGAGGGATAAAAATAGGAAATGACACAAGTAAGTTAAAATAGGAATAAGAGAAGAAAGGATAATAATATAAATATATGTGAAGGAAATGAGAGAATGTATTTGTAGTTGAGGAAATATAAAAGAATTAAGGAGATATAAAAAAAATAAGAATAAGAAGAAAGTAGTAATAATAATAATGGTAATACATAGCCAGTTATTCCCCCAACACAGCCAGGTATTCCCCCAACACAGCCAGGTATTTCCCCAGGTATTCCCCCAACACAGCCAGGTATTTCCCCAGGTATTCCCCCAACACAGCCAGATATTTCCCCAGATATTCCCCCAACACAGCCAGGTATTTCCCCAGATATTCCCCCAACACAGCCAGGTATTTCCCCAGATATTCCCCCAACACAGCCAGGTATTTCCCCAGATATTCCCCCAACACAGCCAGGTATTTCCCCAGATATTCCCCCAACACAGCCAGGTATTTCCCCAGATATTCCCCCATCACAGCCAGATATTTCCCCAGGTATTCCCCCATCACAGCAGTACACAGCAACACTCGACACCAACTTGGGCGTCGGCTGGTTCAACTCGTCCATCAACTTGCCTGTCTCTGGATTTCCACGCCTTCCACCCGCGTTGTGGCGCGTTTAATTACAGTAATTGAAAGGAGAAATGGTGTGTTTCTCCTTTGTCCCGGTTTAATTATGTTAGCGTGAGATACAGAGAGAGAGAGAGAGAGAGAGAGAGAGAGAGAGAGAGAGAGAGAGAGAGAGAGAGAGAGAGAATGTGTGTGTGTGTGTGTGGATTCATATTGTTTGAAGTTGGATTTCATTGATGAATTTGTCTGGTGTGAGTAGTTACTTGTCGATTAAAAACTACATTAATAATAATAATAATAATAATAATAATAATAATAATAATCACAAAACAAACTAATAAAACATATAAACAAAAGGTAAACAATAAACAAAAAATAAAATCACTTTTCTCTCACCTGAAATAAAAAAATAATATCCACAAATAAAGTTGAGGTATTGTATGATAATTTTTGTAGATTTTATTCATACAACTTAAGTGATAATTCGAACATGAAGACTCGTTTGACACTTTATTTTGGTCTAGCCAGTGAGACTAATTGCCTAAGTTGAATAAATAGCTGAATAGACGGCGATAGAGAGAGTGAGAGGAGAAGAGAGGGAGGGAGTAAGAAGAGGAGAATTTGTGGTAAGAGTAGAAGGAAGAGAAGGAGATGTAGGAGAGAAATTGTGTCATGTATGGAGATAAAAGAGAGGAAGTGACAGGGATGGGGAGAGTGTGGTGGGAAAGAGAGAGAGGAGGATGAAATGGAGAGGAAGAAGGAGGGAATTTGTGGTAGCAGTAGGAAATAAGGAAAATAAACAGGGCGAAGGGGGGAGGAGGTGGAGGTGGCGAAGGTGAGAGAAAGAACGAAGGGAATATGAGGAAGAAAGGAAGATGGAAGAACGAAAACAGACAGACAGACAAATAGACAGACAGACAGATTCATATCCCTCTCCTACAAGCTCCTTCACTACCTAATACCACCCATTACATACCCACCCACCCACCCAACCCACCCACCCAACCCACCCACCCACCCACCCAACCCACCCACCCACCCACCCACCCACCAATCCACCACAAACCCACACCCATCCACTTCACCCCTCTTGCTACCCACACACTCACCCACACCCATCAGAAACAATAAATGTTAACGCTGCCTCAATTACAACTTCCAAAATTAAAGTTTTCCGCCCACGAGAGGCAGTCGAACCCATCACCCGGCTTAACTCCCACCCTGGCGAAGGAGAGGAGGAGAAAATGTTCTTAACTCCCACCCTGGCGAAGGAGAGGAGGAGAAAATGTTCTTAACTCCCACCCTGGCGAAGGAGAGTGGGAGAAAACACTGATAAAGAGGGATATCTACGTGAACCATTCTCCCCCACACGCCCACACACGTCCCCACACACCCACCACACGCTCATTTTACGCCCACCACAAGTTCCCCTAACCCACACCACACGCCCACCACACGTCCCCCTAACCCACACCACACGCCCACCACACGTCCATACACACCCACACCACACGTCCCCCTAACCCACACCACACGCCCACCACACGTCCCCCTAACCCACACCACACGCCCACCACACGTCCCCCTAACCCACACCACACGCCCACCACACGTCCCCCTAACCCACACCACACGCCCACACACCAAAAGCCAAAAGAAATTCAAAAGAAAAATTCAACTTATACAGTGTGTTACGAATCAGCGAGAGAGAGAGAGAGAGAGAGAGAGAGAGAGAGAGAGAGAGAGAGAGAGAGAGTTTTGATGGCGTGTGTTGTAGAGTGGGAAGATTAGAGTTCGTTTAGGAATAAAGTGTGGTGAAACGAGGGTGAAATTCAGGGGGGGAAGGAGGAAAAAAGTGAGGTGTTGGGCAGAAACTGGTTGGTGCTGTGGGGGAGAAACACATACATACATACATACATACATACATACCTAACATACATACATACATACATACATACATACATACATACAGTACCTTTAATTTACTCACATTATAAATTAATTAAATAACTGATACGATTACCACAGAGGTTTTCATCGTGGGTTTCAAGTGTGGGTTCTCTATCTTAGGTTTTCTAGTGTTGGTTTCTAGTGTGGCTTCTCTATCGTGGGTTTTCCAGTATGGGTTTCTAGTGTGGTTTCTAGCGTGGATTTCTAGTGTGGGTTTCTAGCATGGGTTTTATAGCGTGCGTTTCTAGCATGGGTTTCTAGGGAGTGTTTTCTAGCGTGGGTTTTCTAGTGTGGGTTCTCTATCGTGGCTTTTCTAGTATGGCTTTCTAGTGTGGTTTCTAGCATGGGTTTTATAACGTGGGTTTCTAGCATGGGTTTCTAGGGAGTGTTTTCTAGCGTGGGTTTTCTAGTGTGGGTTCTCCATCGTGGCTTTTTTAGTGTGGGTTTCTAGCATGGGTTTTCTAGCGTGGCCTTCTCCGTGGGTTTACAGCGTGGGCTTCATCACCTCTCAGGTTAATTAGTACTTAATCAAGGGTTTAATCTGTCCCTAAACTACCTGTAATTAAATTAGGATCAGGTGAGATTATATCGTCAAGCCAACCAGCTCCTTCAGAGTGTGTGTGTGTGTGTGTGTGTGTGTGTGTGTGTGTGTAAGTACAGTCACACACACACACACACACACACACACACACTTGTACAGGTATGTCAAGGTAAATTAGGTGTACTTGCTAATTACTGATACAGGAGACCTTTAACTGCCCTGCTAGTAAGATGAGGGAAGGAAGGAAGGAGGAAGGTGAAGGAGGGTGATGGGTGGAGAGAAGGAGGAGGGTGATGGAGCGGCAAACTAAGGCATTACTGAGTAGGAAGGAAGGGGGAGGAGGAGGGAGAGGGGGAGAATGAAGGAAGAAGATAAAGTGGGAATAATGAAAGAAGGAGTTTAGGAGAGTGGAATTAAGAGGGAGAGAGAGAAATGGAGATAAGTAGAGAGATAGAGAGAGACCAAGAGAACGAGATCAAGACAGAGGAAGAGAAAGAGACAAAGGGAGTATGAAGAGAGAGAGAGAGAGAGAGAGAGAGAGAGAGAGAGTAGAGAGAGTAGAGAGAGAGAGAGAGAGAGAGTAAGATATGAATGATTGAAGTTAATGAGCTGGAAAATATCCGATTTCTCTTCATTATTTGTGGGGGGAGAGGGTAGGGGGGGAGGGTGGGGGTATGTGGGTGGAGGGAGGGAGAGGGGTTAGGAGAAGTAGGTGGGGGAAGAGGTGTTGGTGAGAAGTAGGAGGAGAAGGTGGAGGTTAAGTTCATCATCATCATCATCATCGTCATTATTGTTATTATTATTATTATTCTCATTTACCACAGATTCCTAACTTTTCCTCCCCACTCTCTCTCTCTTTCTCCTCCATTTGCCTTCATTTGTGCATGGAGGGGAAGCAGAGGGAAACAAACAGAGGGAGAGAAAAAAACACACACAACAAACACTGTGTTTTACGAGCAAACACACATACACAAAGTGAATAGCCAATGACAGACAAACTTGGATGTACACCATATCAAAGTTGGCCTCTCTCTCTCTCTCTCTCTCTCACTAGTTCTCCACCTCTTCATTAATCACTTCAACAACCCCATTTCCTAATTCTCTAAGTGTGAAAAAGCTCATCGCCTCGCCATCTATTGACAGCTTAATGAACTCTCCAGTGTTTCACCCAATAAAACAACGGCACGGAGATATTCAGCCAATTAGAGAACACGACAGGTACAATTAGCCAATAAGAGAATCGGAGAGGTGCATTCAACCAATGAGACAACAGCGCGACAACACGGAAACTTTACCTATAAACAACGGAATTATTCGCTCACTTAAGGCGCCAACAAAAGTCTTCATTTCACTGTATTATGGATAATTAAAGTCATTTAAATATGTCAAGTTTATTCCTCTATCGTGTACTTTAAAACTGACACGACCATTACAGTCAGGAAGAGGAGGAGGAGGAAGACCAGGAGGAAGAGGAGGAGGAGGTGGTGGTGAAAAAAGTCACAGGCTCCTGAAAAGAAAATTTTCAACGTGATGCGAAATTTTCCTCACCGTCACTTGAGGATGAGACGACCCAAGGAGTGTGTGTGTGTGTGTGGTGACGTAACTCAACACAAGACGATGGTGGAGTTAACTCAAGACGTGTATAGTGTCCATAACAGGCAGTGGGGTGAGACGTGCTCTGACTGAGGTTAGTATTATTATTATTATTTTTATTATTATTATTATTATTATTATTATTGTTGTTATTATTATTTTTATTTTTATTTTATTATTATTATTATTATTATTATTATTATTATTTTTATTATTATTATTATTATTATTATTATTATTATTTTTATTTTTATTTTATTATTATTATTATTATTATTATTTTTATTATTATTATTATTATTATTATTGTTGTTATTATTATTTTTATTTTTATTTTATTATTATTATTATTATTATTATTATTATTTTTATTATTATTATTATTATTATTATTATTGTTGTTATTATTATTTTTATTTTTATTTTATTATTATTTTTATTATTATTATTATTATTATTTTCATTTTCATTTTTATTGTTATTATTGTTATTATTATTATTATTATTGTTATTTATTAATTTATGACTTTATTAATATTACTGGTGTTCTTGATAATGAAATAAGTTCCTAAAGTTTTAATTAATTATCGTAACTATTATTCATATTACTGTTAGTAAGTACATCAGTATTCACGTCTTACAGTATTACATTTCTAGCGTCCATTTAAGGTAGAGTTTGAAGCCTGTTATACACATTACTTAACATTGCCGTAAATACCTAGCGAATAGTCAACGCTTTTAGGAGTCAAATTCAGTGAAAACTCGTTAAAAAGTTATATTAAATCATCCTTATATAACAGAGGTTTAAGGGTCAATTTGGAGAAGCATTCACAACGTTTGGGGTACCTTATGTGTTACTGAGTACCTCCTTACCCCCCCACTACCCCCCCTTCTCACCCCCTCTACACCCCCCCCCCTCCTCAACCACCATGTAATGAGTAGTTTGGTTGTTGTTTGTTTCGTCGCTCTAGCCACTGATGACGTCACCTTTAATAACAATACAGACGACTCCTTCAGTTAGGTGTTCTCTCCGTCTCCGAGTTAGAGGTGTTCTTTACCGACCAATAGATGGCGTTGAAGTGCGTCTTTCTCGTTGACTTCAGCTGTTGTTTATCGTCAGTTTTCAGTATTTGGTGCAACAACGGTTCAACTAAGTGTATAACTACTTGGTTCGTTTGTTAATAGATGGCGTATGTCTTGTATGAATATAGGTTTTCGATATATTCCCGCTACCTGAAACGAGACATGACCCGAGGCAGTGGTTCATGCAGAAGACAGTGATCCACCTCCCCCCCCCCCCCTATACCCCTACGTCAGGTTACACTGTTACCAGAACTGAACTGCTTCCAGTTATAAGACCTCTCACACAGGGGGGGCCCGTTTCTTTAATGAGTGACTGTACATACCTCGACTTTGTTCTATAGCAATACTCTCTCTCTCTCTCTCTCTCTCTCTCTCTCTCTCTCTCCAACCTGCGCAGACAAGCTGCTCCACATTTTACTTTTACTTTTATCCTCTTCGCCACTGATCGGCTCGTTAACCGTTTGGGAGATCGGTCACGTCTCTGTTACGCACTGTTGGCAAGTACTGGGCATGCACCGGCTCCTGAATGTACAGTGTACCTGAACCTGCTCCAGTGTTGGTCAAGTCTGGTCTTGAAAGAGCTAACACTCGGTGCCGTCACAACACTTTCTGGTAGATTGTTCCAAAAGTTCTCAACTCTCTCCGAAAAAGTTTGCCCTCACAGTTTTCTGGACTTGTGGCTTCTTCAACCTTGAGCTGCGACCCCTTGTGGGGTTTTGTTTCATTTTGGTGTATGGTGACGTCTTGAACACCTTACGATATATATTCATCCATTAATATCCTCGAATATTCCACTACCTTAGTACGTAGGGTAACAGACAGTACAGGTATACAATCAATGACAAATAGTATGTGGATTTACCCTAGTATAGGTTAGGTTAGGTTAGGAATTCTGTGAAATATACATATCTTAACTTCTATCGTCTCCTATGTAGTAAAAATAGTCCCTCGGCAGACAGCATGGAAACTGTGGGCCTAGTCCCATGCCACTACCAGCAAGAGACATTACATAATTGATGAAGTTACCCTGGAATGTTAGATCCATTTTCTTTAATAAAGTCCAGACTAGCGAATACAGCGGTAACTTCTTTATTTTTGATACGACAGGAGCGGCGTGAAAATATATACATATCACTTTTTTCCCTTCGCTACTATTGTATGCTCTCTCTCTCTCTCTCTCTCTCTCTCTCTCTCTCTCTCTCTCTCTCTCTCTCTCTCTGTTACGCTTTCCTGAGATTTATGTTGTGGTTTTAAACAGTTTTAGGAGGGACTAAAACAAAGAAGGGACTTGAGATAATCATTTTATTTTTGTGCATGATTTCTGTCTAAACGTTTTAATAAATGGCTTAGCTGTTTGGTAGGTGGCGAAGAGGGGAGGAAGTATATAGAGAAAAAATAATCATTCCTGAGAGACGAGACAGACACGTTTGTATAGAGAAACTGTATAAAGGAAAGATTGGTAACTTATAAGGGGGGGGGGGAAGAGAGGAAACTTGTACTGTATATGGCACATGGGGGGGGGGGGGGTATTACTGTAGGTAGAGAATTACAATGAAAATGAATCACTATGGGAAGAATCTGACGGAGGAAAATGTCATTGTACGGAGGAGATGTCATGGGATTTATTTGACCGCGGAAAATAGAGAATGAAAACACAAGACAATAAGCAGGAACAGGTGAGAGTAGGGGGCAGCTGAGCGATGTTTTTTACACCTGAATAAAAACTATTACTTGTGGGTTCAGGACGTTACGATCACTCCTGAGGTTACGTATCCTTAGGGTGGTCTCTCCTACAGGACAAGATATTGAAAAGTTAATTTTATGAAGCTGGGGACTCGTGGAGGTCATCTTCAGGGACCGGGGACTCGGGCACGATAACCTGAGGTGGCAGTGCCTGTAGGGGGTCCTGCTGTTGGGGTATGGCCTCGGGGTCGAACCTCCTGTAGCCACTGAAGAGGAACCCGAAGGCTGGAGAGTTGGGGACGTCGACGAGGCCCGGTGGACGGTGGGTGTAGAAGGACCCATGACCGTGTGGCGGACGGGACACCCCGTTCTCCACCCCGAAGGCTCGACGAGGGAGGAACGGCACGAAGTAACCCTCAGGAACCTTAAGAGAGAGAAAGGGAGATTAATGAAAAAAAAATAAGATGTGAGAGAGCAATGAGAGACAGGCGAGAGAACAGTGAGAGACAAGTTACTCACGTCGAAGGGTAAGATGGCGGGTCCGAGGTGAGGCTCTAAGGTGAACTCGGCCATCTGTTGGTGCGCCGCCTCGACCATTTGACCCGCTATCTGGTCAAGTTCCGGTCCCAAATGGCCCTCTACTTGGCCTTGATCCTGTAGAGGTTCATCTAGAGGACCTTGACTCCCCTTCTTCCTCCCTCCAGCTGTCTTACGGACCATCTGCATCGCCATGGTGTTCTCTGCTCCGTCCACCACTGTAACGTTCGAGTTTTCATTTATTTTATTTTATCGTCTTTTGTCTTTTGTTTATTTACAATATTGTCAAGCTTAAATGTCGGGAATTCTCTGTAGGAAATCTAAACTTTGTTACAATCCGTGTTAGCGTGTTTACAGTATTATAATGCGTTAATATCCAGGATTATTCACTAGCAAGTACTTTTTTCTTCTTTTTTTACAATCTGTTATTTTGTGTAGCAAGCATAATGAAGTGTAACTATCAGGTAGTCTCCAAAAGCATGAGTGACATTGTTATATTTACATATTTACAGGCGTCGTGTTACATCTTTATTATTCGTAAGCGTAAACATTCCAAACTTACTACAGGTGACTTGACATATTTTACACCATTCATTATTCCATACATTATTCTACACCGGACATCATTGTTACTTATATTACAGCTATTACATGAAAGTTACTGTATCAATACCTGTATATAAATCTTATCTTCACGTGATTAAATTTCTCCTAATTACTTTTAACCTTAAAGAATATACAACAAAACAATAACAACTCTTAATAATACAACTATACATTAACATTACAATATATATCTTTTATAATATATCACTCTAAATGCTATATCAATCTTCCAAACAAGACAGTGATACAAAGAACGAAACCCGACGAATTGTTTGTCATCTCCTCGGCCAGAGCAGATACGGAGAGGGACTTGTAGATCTGTGTGGAGACGGAGTGGTGAGAGCCAGAACAATGTTTAACCTTTTAAGTTGACCCTGGACAAGTTCACTTAGAATAACAGAGGACACACCTAGCATTCCTTAGCCTTCCTCCTTCCTTGCCTGCCTGCCTGCCTCCCTCCCTCCCTCCCTCTTCCTCCTTCCTTTCCTGCTTGCCTCCCTTCCTCCTTTCTTGCCTCACCCCCTTGCTCCCTCCCGCCTTCCCTACCTCCTTCCCCCTCCTTCCCTACCTGACGAGGACACTGTGGGGGGAGGAAGGGGTAGTCGCGAGGTCAACAAGATATACTTGGGTTAATACCACACCTTTATGATACAGCCACCTCGTGGATATTATTACTGTACCTGTATTTGGTCACCTGTAACTGTATTGGTGTTACTGTATGTACGTAAGTCTCTATAATACAGTCAATACATGGGATTTATTATTGTATCTGGACTACATACCTAAACCTGTTTTTGCTCACCTGTAGACGTGACTGAACAATATTTCCCACTTTGTTCTTTTGTTCTATTCGGCTGAACTGTAATGAAGGATAACTTAATGACGATTTAATGACGACTGACGACATTACTGACACCCTAGTGACGATTGACGATTTTCTGAACACTACTGACGACTGAAAACTTACTGAGTGACTTCAGGAGAGCCATCACAGTCCGCTGGTCGCCGTTGACTGAGTCGCCAAGGGTGGTCAGCAGCATGTCGACCCCGGGTTCACCCGAAGTCACCCGGAACTGACGAGAGGAACCAGTTGAGGTCCCCCGGAAGTCACGGCCTAGGTCATGTGAGGTCACCTGGAAATTTTAGGAACTGTTATTTTTCTCTTGATTTTTGGGATCACCTGAAGATTAGACACCCCAATTGATTTCACTTGACGACTAGAGTACCCTTGACGCTAACCTAACCTAACCTAACCAAACCAAACCAAACCAAACCTAACCTAACCTAACCTAATCTAACTTAACCTAACCAAACCAAACCAAACCTAACCTAACCTAACCTAACCTGGCCTATTCCCCTAGATATCGATAGGGTGTTTAATCATCAGGTGAAATAAGGTCATACGATTTTGCCTCATGTCCAATAAAATTTGAAAATAGATTAGTTGTCCACTGCTTAGGAAGAAACTTGGGTGGTTGGCATGGCTGCTAAGGGAGTAATTGCTAGGAACATAGTTGCTAGGAGAGTGATTGCTAGGAACATGGTTGCTAGGAACATGGCTGCTGGGGGAGTGATTGCTAGGAACATGGCTGCTAGGAGTGGGATTTCTAAGAACATGGTTGCTAGGAGAGTGATTGCTAGGAACATGGTAGCTAGGAAAGTAATTGCTAGGAGTTGTAATTGCTAGGAACATGATTGCTACAGTAGGAGAGTGATTAATAGTACAAAGGTACATTACTAAAACCTGGATCTTGAGCTAGGAATACCACCCACCTGCTGCTGGGATATGCTATGACCAGTGCTAGGAGAAAATAACTGCGCCGCAAACCCCGCTATACCATCATCTGTAAAACGTGTTAAAGACGTGGATAAGAAAGATTTCGTCAAAACTCTCTCAAATCAGTCACTCAGGATTCGTATTCATAGAGCTGACTGACGCAAACTAGGACACTGTACCATACATATAGGACACTGTATCACCATTACTTAAACATCACCATCATCACTTCTCGTCACCATCGCTGAATGAAACCCAGAGACAGATAGACAGACATACAGAGACACACACACACACATACAAACACATACTGTATAGATAGACAGACAGATTAACAAACAGACAGATAGAGACAGATTAACAAACACAGACAAACAGGTAAACAAACAAACTAACATATACACTGACAGACAGACAGGCACACTGACAGACTGACACACCTGCAGGAAAGTTAGGATCAGCGGTAGTGGTCTGTGTATCGTCGTGTAGTTGCCTCCTGACGGACATCTGTGTGGCGGGAGACGCTACCGCCGT
This sequence comes from Homarus gammarus, assembly GCA_958450375.1. Lineage (NCBI taxonomy): Eukaryota > Metazoa > Arthropoda > Malacostraca > Decapoda > Nephropidae > Homarus > Homarus gammarus. Next base: position 607,240 of record CAUDMG010003112.1, read on the forward strand.
CACCACCACCACCACCATTACCTGTAGTGAGGACAGGTAGAATGTTAGGGTGGGCAGGTAGAATGTTAGGGTGGGCAGGTAGAATGCTAGGGTGGGCAGGTAGAATGTTAGGGTGGGCAGGTAAAATGGTAGGGTGAACAGGTAGAATGTTAGGGTGGGCAGGTAGAATGTTAGGGTGGGCAGGTAGAATGCTAGGGTGGGCAGGTAGAATGTTAGGGTGAACAGGTAGAATGTTAGGGTGGGCAGGTAAAATGTTAGGGTGGACAGGTAGAATGTTAGGGTGGGCAGGTAGAATGTTAGGGCGGGCAGGTAGAATGTTAGGGTGTCATCAGGAGAAATAATCTAGGGTGCTTAATCTTCAACTAATCTTTAATCAAACTACAAACATTATCTAAACATTAAAACAAAACAAAAACAGAAGAGAAAAAAATTTAAACCTAATCTCATAATATTAGTTAATAAACCATAATTAAACCATGTTGAATAACCTTGACTTTCCTGTAATAAAAAAAAAAAATACGAGTTTAGGTAAGAAATACATTCATCCAGTCTTTTGTTGGAAATTCACACACACACACACACACACACACGAAGGAGTAAAAACAGCGACTTTGATAGAGAAATAATGTTTGGGGGGGGGGGGGTGTAATTTAACTGCTGTATAATAACTAACAAAGGCTTGAGTTACCTTATAATTATTCATAAGTGCGGCCAGAAAGTATGCAGGTAGGTTTTAAATTATTTGAACCCGGATAAATTTTTAGTTGTGACTGAGGTAACAAGTGAGAGTAGATTAATACTGAGAGTTTTCTTTGTTGAGTAGGATAGGGTAGGGTTGGGTAGGGTAGGGTTCGGTTGGGTTGGGTAGGGTTTGGTAGGGTAGGGTAGGGTTGGGTAGGGTAGGGTAGGGTAGGGTTGGGTAGGGTAAAGTATTGTAGAGTAGGGTAGGGCAAAATAGGGTTGGGTACATTAGGTTTGGGTAGGTCAAGTTAAAATAATGTTAAGTTAGGTTAGTCAACGCTAAATAGGGTGTTTACATAGTCCCTTGATGTTAATATTTACAAACATTCCTTCAGGGAGCCACACACTCAAAACATTACAGTATACACAGTCCATTATTTATGTACATAACTTTTACTCTTCATTCTCTATATTCTGAATTCGACTATAACACCTCGGATTAGGTTAGGTTAGGTTAGGTTAGGTTAGGTCAGGTTGGGTTGGGTTAGGTTAGGAATGTCTTCAAGAAAATATAAACACAAACATCAAAGGGCCTTATAAACACCATTTGAATAGGCCTTTACCGTAAAATATATATATACTCAAACAAGGTCAATCGTATCTAGTTTACAGATTTTTATAACCTGTTTTAACTAATTAGTACTATCAGGTGTAGGTGTGAAAAGAGACTTGTGGTTTGTTTCTACTGTAAGCGTAAGGACTCATTGCCTCTAGAACATAATATTTAAACAAGAATCACATGTTTACCTCGCTGATGCTCTCCCCTGCCAAGCGTAAGATTCATACTCACCCGAACTGATTTACCCGGATTTAACAACCGAGTGAATGCATAACCTCCGACCCCCCCCCCCCCCTTGCACTTAGCTAGGACGAAACATATTTAAACATTAATTGAACCTAAGTGAAGCAAATTAAGCTTCCTATATATAGTTAATAACGTCATAACACTTGCATCAGACGAAAGAGAATTTGGCCAAAACATCACAAGATAGAATGTGTTTGAAGTAAATAATCATGTAAGCTATACTGAACACACTACAGCCTGGATAGATCAAGGTTGTCACGCTCCACCGCCAGAGACGTGAGCGTATGTGGTGTGTACAGCCGCTACATCACCTGCTCCTACCATCACCAGACGTCATCCACAAAACATAAATTCTCACATCTGATAACATCCCTCTATATAAACTTCAACACCTAGTAGCAGTAGTAGTAGTAGGAGTAGCGTTAGTAGTAGTAGTAGTAGTAGTAGTAGTAGTTTGTGGAAATCAGTTTAGTTGAATACCCAAGTTACAGATAATTTAGAAAACGTGGTTATATATATTCAGGAGTTAAAGTTCTCTTTGGTTAAAAAAAAGACTAATATTTAAAGCTAATGTTTGCAACCAACTGAGTAATTAATAGTTATCTAAAAAGAGAGATTAAATGTATGAATTAACTTATATACGTTACATTTTTTTCATCTCATTAATTAAAAAAGATTAATTTATTAATTCTTTATGATGTATTGAAATTAATTCCCTTTATCACTATTTATTATTTTACTTATATATTTTTCACTCCATTTTCTTTCATTCTTGTTTATTTATTCATTTATTGACCACTTACCCATCTGTTAAGTAAACGCATCTTCCTTCTGCTGGTGAACGATGGCAACTTTATTTACATAAGTTACCGCTTGAGGGATGACCTAGAGTTGGTTGGTGCTTGAGCAGTTGTGTCTCCTGGAATTAAGAGATTATCAGTACCACTACACTATATCACTTTATTTAAACTACTTCACCACATTACTGTATTATAACTGTATTTCTAGGTCACTATTCCTGTATCACTGCATTCCCGTATCATTGTATTCTTGTATCACTGTATTCTTGTATCACTGTATTCTTGTATCACTGTATTTCTGTATCATTGTATAAACACTGCATTACCACATCACTGTATTAGCACTGTACCACTTTATCACCACTGCACCCTCACTGTACCACCACTGTACCCCTACTGTATCACCACTGTACCACCACTGTACCCCTACTGTAACCCCACTGTACCTCCACTATCCACACTGTATCACCCCTATACCCTCACTATCACCACTGTACCACCACTGTACCCCTACTGTATCACCACTGTACCACCACTGTACCCCTACTGTATCACCACTGTACCACCACTGTATCATCACTGTACCCTCACTGTACCACCACTGCACCCTCACTGTACCACCACTTTATCACCACTGTACCACCACTGTACCACCACTGTACCCCTACTGTAACCCCACTGTACCTCCACTATCCACACTGTATCACCCCTATACCCTCACTATCACCACTGTACCATCACTGTACCCCCACTGTACCTCGACTGTAACACCACTCAAAACGGGTTTAAAATATCCCTAAAAATCCCTCACCAACTGTAATGATTCAAAGCTTCGATACCTGGCTCATTTAGCGACCTTAGAAACATACCCTTTAAATAACCTAAAACACCTCTTTTAAACCTTTAATACCAGTCCTTTTTTTTTTACCATTTTAAGATCTATCATTAAAGGCCTAATTGGTCATTTAAAGGGCTGCCCTAAATCGTTTTAAGGGGGCTTTAGGAATCGAGTGAGTGAGGGATTCGAATGGACTCGGTGAAGCTTCGTTGGGTTCGGATGAGTCCGGTATCGATTGCGAGTTGGCAGGGGTTGGAACCTGTGAGAAAGCGAAAGAGAGAGAGAGAGAGAGAGAGAGAGAGAGAGAGAGAGAGAGAGAGAGAGAGAGACCAATTTACTAAACTATAACACTAATTTAACAATGACTCAAATAAATTAACATTGACTTCATACAGCACTAAATTAACACAACTTAACACCGACTCAGAGACCTTAACACTGACTTATCACAACTTAACACTGCCTTAACACAGCTTAACACTGACTTAACACAAGACGGAGGGACACTTCCGTCTGGGAACACTAAAGTGAGAGAACTGAGGGTCTACAAGTGAGGTAAGTGAGAGACAACACCTTACTATCCTTGAAATCCCTCACCTCGTGTCTTCCTCAGTGTGTGTGTGTCCAAACTCACCGTGTTATTCTCTCTCTCTCTCTCTCTCTCTCTCTCTCTCTCTCTCTCTCTCTCTCTCTCTCTCTCTCTTTCTCATCTGTTATCTACCATATATAAAGACAGAGAGACAGACAGACAAACAACCAAACAAACAGACAAACAGACAGAAACAAAAAACGAAGAGAATTATAGATGAAGGAAGAGAGAAAAAAAGAAATGTTCCGTAACGTAGCATTGAATGTGATGACTCTTAAAAAATAAAAAAATAAAATAAATTGCTTCCATCTGACCAAACAGGAAGTAGCCTTGATATATATATATATATATATATATATATATATATATATATATATATATATATATATATATATATATATATATATATATGTATATATAATTTCTTCAGTTTTTTTCGTTCATGTGTTTTAATATTTTTTTTTTATAATGTTTGTTTCTGGTAGTCATACGAGGTGGAAAAAAATTGAGATTTTTTTTAAGATGTATTTTTTTCTGGTTTAATTTCAGCTAATTTAATCTAACCTAACCTAACCTAATCTAACTTAATCTAAGATCACGTAATCTAACATAATGTAGTCAAACTTACTGGGATTAATGGCATTCGATTATTGTTTTATATATTCTAGAGGGGAAAACTTTTACACGAAAGACATTGAGAGAGAGAGAGAGAGAGAGAGAGAGAGAGAGAGAGAGAGAAGCAACGACCATGAGAGAGAGAAAGAGAAGCGACCACGACAGAGAGAGAGAGAGAGAGAGAAGCTACAACAGGGATCGAGAAAAAATACGTTAGACAAACCAAGAGAAAGAAAGTTATAACGTATTAGAAGAGAGCGAGAGAAATCTAAGCCAATTTAAGAGTGAAAAAGAAAGCTACGAGAATATGGTAGAGAGAGAGAGAGAGAGAGAGAGAGAGAGAGAGAGAGAGAGAGAGAGAGAGAGACCACCAACTTCCGCTTCACCTTGACTAGTTTTTTCTTTCCACCGATAACATTTTCTTTTTCTCCAGGAAGTAAGTCGACACTAGTGAGGGAACTGATACATTTAGCGCCTCATTAAACTAACAAAAAATACTCACAAGAATCACTCATAAAAATCACTCACAAGTAGATAATAACACTTAGTGGATAGTTAAATGAGTGAGATAGATCGAATTTTACCAACTGAGCGAGACGGCGGGTTGGTGGGGATGTTGTATTGAATGGTAAACAACGGTGGTGATGGGATGTTTCAGTAGCTAGTGAGAGGTTATAATGGTGAAGAGGCACCAGGTATTGATTGGGATTAGTATAACGTATTTACTTCTGGATGAGGCGAGCGGGAAGGGGGTTAGAATGGATTGGTTAAAGGTGTTTTGAACTTTTGATGGTATGATTATTGGAACTTTTGCTCTTACTGTCGTTATTTTAGTAGCTATATTATTTTTTTATTGCGTAAGGATATACTTTATATAGTCCTTGATAACTATATAATTTTAAATATTAACTTTCTGACTGATTTGAAGAGTGATGTTCTTAAATTAGATAGTATTATTTACAAATTTGTTTATTTGTACTCTATTTATTATTTATATGTGTATCTTCTCTTTATGTCTGTATTGAAACACCTATATTATTATCGTTTTCCTACAGTATCTGTCAAAAATAATATAATCCCACCGATGAGTAATATTATCATAGTATCCCCGTATAAACATAATTAACGTTTTCTGTAATGTTTGATACCTTATAACAGAAAACGTAACTTTACTTCCTATTTCGGTGTGTCAAGTGGACGTCCGCTTTCGTGCCCTACATTTCTGGGTCCGCGTTTTTTATGCCAACTTACTGTCGCTACTTCGTTCATTCATACTTTTACACCTGTGATTACACTACTTAATATAATAGAGCAATCTTCTGTGTTCATTCTCTCGTTGCGCAAGTCAGAGGAGAGGAAGTGGGTTAGAGGTCGATGATGAATGAGGCAGTGAAGGGCAGAGTCGACTCCGCTGATCTTAGAGAAGGTGTACGTACCACACTCCTGCCCATAGTCGACCCCCCACCCCCACTACCACACCCCTCATATTTACACTCACTCTGTCAACGTTTCGCCTCGCGGTCTAGACATTTTCTTTCTCCTTGCTCACTGAATTTAAATATAGAGAGAATGATAATCGAGAACGAAGGGTGGAGGAAGGTTACACATACATATACAGTATACTTGTATATCGTTCAGGACACCTAGCTGGTCTGGAGCGTGTGTCTCAAGGACGTCTCCCCCTCTCTCTCTCTCTTTCTAGTCTCTATACACGTTTACTCTCTCTCTCTCTCTCTCTCTCTCTCTCTCTCTCTCTCTCTCTCTCTCTTTCTCTCTCTCTCTCTCTCTAATCGTACCGGAATTTAGGTCGTTTTAATCGCGTCGGATAAATGTCTGTGAGATGAAACGGCGTCCGACACGATTCAATGCGACCCCAGAGGATCCGACACGACCCCACACCACCCCACACCACCCCAGAGTATCCGACATGACCCCACACCACCCCAGAGGATCTGACACCACCCCACACCACCCCACACCACCCCAGAGTATCCGACACGACCACACACAACCCCACACCACCCTAGAGGATCTGACACAACCACACACAACCCCACACCACCCTAGAGGATCTGACACAACCACACACAACCCCACACCACCCTAGAGGATCTGACACAACCACACACAACCCCACACCACCCTAGAGGATCTGACACAACCACACACAACCCCACACCACCCTAGAGGATCTGACACAACCACACACAACCCCACACCACCCTAGAGGATCTGACACAACCACACACAACCCCACACCACCCCAGAGGATCTGACACAACCACACACAACCCCACACCACCCTAGAGGATCTGACACAACCACACACGACCCCACACCACCCTAGAGGATCCGACACGACCACACACGACCCCACACCACCCTAGAGGATCCGACACGACCACACACGACCCCACACCACCCTAGAGGATCCGACACGACCACACACGACCCCACACCACCCCAGAGTATCCGACACGACCCCACACCACCCCAGAGGATCCGACACGACCACACACGACCCCACACCATCCCAGAGTATCCGACACGACCCCACACCACCCCAGAGGATCTGACACGACCACACACGACCCCAGAGTATCCGACACGACCCCACACCACCCCAGAGGATCCGACACGACACGACACAACCCTACAGCATCTGACACGACGCCTAACCAACCCTACATGACTCCTAAACGACATTATACATATACAATCCAACATGACTTTATATGAGAGACAGAGAGAAAGGGAGAGATAAAGAGAGAAACAAGAGGAAGAGATGAATAAAAAGTAAGAGAGTGAGACAAAGGAGAGGAAGAAATCAAGAGAGAAAGAGAGACGGAGAAACAGAGAGACAAACGGAAACAGACAGAGACAAACAGAGACAGACAGACAGCCACACACACACACACACACGCACACACAGCCACACACACACACGCACACACACACACACACACAGAGGAAGGCATCTGCTGTGATATATTTGGACATACTCAATATACGCGAAAGGAAGAAAAATATAGACGACTTGGCAACTGACTTCCTCCACCCCTGCTGAATATTAAGCACCTCGCCCTGTACAGTAAATATATATATATGTACCATACCTTAGTGAACCCAGTCAGTGTGCCTCTGGTATGTGAGGGGGTAACATGTCAGCCTCTCTCTCTCTCTCTCTCCATGCATGCATACATATATACTAGAGAAAAAAGTTGTGTTGGAGGTATATCTATTTGCTACAGTCCTATTAACTAGTAAATATATGTATATATGTATGTATATTTTTTTCATCATGTATGTCAATTATTCATCATTTTAAATATTAACGTTATCAATAATTATCTATACACACACTTGTATAATTTTCCTCCTATTTAATCCTATAAAGGAAAAAATTGTTGCCACTATAATATTTTATAATTAATTAGCAACAGTGTTTACTCTCTGAGTGATGTAATTTTATTGTGTGTGTGTGTGTGTGTGTGTGTGTGTGTGTTTGTGTTTGTGTGTGTGTGTGTGTGTGTGTGTGTGTGTGTAGTTTTATCTGTCTATCTATCTATCTATTTTTTATTTGTTTGTGTCTCTATACTTATGTTAATCTCTATTATTTTAATTAATTTTCTTATCAATTTATTTGTTTCTGTAATTAACTAATATTTTGTTGAATTCGTCTGTTTGTTTATTTGTTAACTCCTTTGTTTATATCTTAATTATTATTTGTTTAATGGTGTTTACTTGTGTGGTTCATTTGTTTCTGTACTTGTTTTGTTTATACTTATTCATTTACTTTTTCCTTGTTTGTGTTGTTTAGATTATTTTGTTTATTTTTGTTTATATTGTTTGTGTTTATTTATACTGTTTGTTATATTTATTTATTTTTTATTTATTGTTATTGTTTATGTTTATGTTACCATGGCAACACCGTCAGCCACCTTGTACACTATTGATTTTTTTATATATAGATGTGAATATTGGCTCATAGTGAGTACCTTATGTAAGAGAGAGAGAGAGAGAACGTGTGCAAAAGAAAGAAAGAAAGAAAGAAAGAGTGATAATTACTGTATATATTCCACAAAAGATTAACCATCATCAACTACTGCCATCACCACCTCACTGAGTTTATGTTACGACTCAGCCAGCCAGCCAGCCAGTGTCCCCTCCTCCACACGTCATCCTTCCCCTCTCCAAGCACTTCAAACTAACACACACAAAAGGCATCAGTAACTTAAGACAAACTGAAGACAATAAAGATGATATTAAACTCCATTGACGTCGTGACATCATTCCTCAACTTTGAAGATGTCACACACACACACACACACACACACACACACACTTGAAGGATGACTGTGGTGAAGTCTTGGAGTAAAATAGTCATCTATCTTGGAGGGCCTTGGTGTTGTGAGGTTCATCCTTTAGCACTAAGGTTGAGGTTTGGTTGAAGTTTGGTTGAGGTTTGGTTTGGTTTGGTTTGGTTGAGTTTTGGTTGAGTTTTGGTTGAGTTTTGGTTGAGGTTTGGTTTGGTTTGGTAGAATTTTGGTTGAGGTTTGGTTTGGTTTGGTTGAGTTTGGATTGAGGTTTGGTTTGGGTTGATTTCGTTGGGTTAGGTTGGGTGAGGATTGGGTTGGGTTAGGTTTGGTTAGGTTAGGTTAGACAAGGTTAGGTTAGGTTCTCCAATTATTACTCATCCTCAAATAGGGCAGGATCAAACCCCACGAGGAAGAGAAAGTACTGGAGGTATGGCGTGTCTCTATGGTGCTGGCTGTCTCCTCACGTATTTTAGCCTTAGTAAATGTACCTGAACCATTCCTCACAGCATCTAGTTCACTATAAGGCTCATAATGGCAGCCTCTAGTGATCAACAATTGTACCAAGTTCTCGTGGTCGCTGTAATAGTTTAGAGAGAGGAACTAACTGCGCCTGGATGATGAGTAAGATGAAACTGGAAAACTGGAAATGATGGAAATCTGGAAAGGCTCGTTAGTCTTGTGTTTCCTCCAAGCGGTCACCTATCCAAGTACTAATCAGACATAATAACAGAACTAATATTTAATATTCTTCATATCCTCTTCTTCTAATTTATTTATTACTTGTTCAATTCACATCAAGTTGATTCTTATCCCGTCGATGGTGGAAGGGGATTGTTGCTGGTGTCCAGGCCAGTGTGATCGAGACGTGATAGTGTTTGTTGATATCCCCGGCGAGAGTGGTCGCACGGGGCTGGGAGGGTTATCGAGGGATCTTGTCGTGTTGGCCTGACGACCTGTAGAGACGTATCTGGCCACGCCTGTGTTTTGTCTGTGTGTTTGTGTATGTTTAGTTTTTGTTTTGCGTGTGTTTCTTTGCGTGTGTATGTAATGAGGTTTGTTGCTTGTGTATGTATCTATGTATATTTGTGCCAGTGTATGTGTCTCTGTGTGTGTGTGTATTTGTGCCTCTGTGCGTCTCTACAGTGTGCACATTTGCCTCACGTGTGTATATAGGTGTGTGTTTTTCTTTCTCTCTCTCTCTCTTTATTACGTCACTGAGCCACACCCACCACTAACCAAACCTTGAGAGTGAGGCTGTGAGAGTCTTGAGGTGCTCTATGACTATGTGTGTGTGTGTGTGTGTGTGTGTGTGTATGTATGTATGTGTGTGTTTGTGCGTGTTGGGTGTGTGTGTACCACTTAAAACACAAGGGGTCACTGTGTCTGTGCTCTCTCTCTCTCTCTCTCTCTCTCTCTCTCTCTCTCTCTCTCTCTCTCTCTCTCTCTCTCTCTCTCTCTCTCTCACGGAGGCCACACTTACCCTGTTTATGTATTCGCTGATAGTTGTGAGGTTAAGGAATTATTATTATTTATTATTTCTTCCTGTTATCCCCTTCACTCTTCACCCCTCCTCCTCCTCACTTCTCCTCTTCTCCTCCTCTCATCCCTCCTCACCTCTCACCCTTCTCCGCAGTTTTGAGGTAAGGATAAGAAGGCCATCTGTCGACACCTTTTACATTGTCTTAATACATCAGGTAGTGGTGTGGTGTTCAGTGAGTCTAGATAACTTGTTGAGGATAAGAATGATTTTTTACATTTACGTTCAAGTCCTGCGTTAGACGGTGCAATCTACGTCACTACACTAATGTTTACCAATAGTCACCTGATGTGGATTGTGGTTGGTATGTTGGCTTACCTGAGATACCTGTTGTTGATCATTACACCTGTGCTGGGTCGATGTCCTCTCTGGTGTGACGTCATTCAGTGGCGTGGATTACATTAAGACACTTTATCGTTGTTTTTCCCCTTGAGTTGACGCATGCCCATTGATCACCATGACGTAATGTTGACGTCAGGGCCTCCACGCTCTCTTAGCCGCCCTTGTTACTACAGTCCTGGGAAAAACAGAAGATACATATCACCAAAAACACTGACGGGATGAGATCACCAAGTGTATGGGGTCTTTAGGGTGTAATGGTGATGTCTTTTTCCCTCACACGTAATGGTGATGTCAGTGTCTTTGTTCCCTCACACGTAATGGTGATGTCAGTGTCTTTTTTCCTCACACGTAATGGTGATGTCAGTGTCTTTGTTCCCTCACACGTAATGGTGATGTCAGTGTCTTTTTTCCTCACACGTAATGGTGATGTCAGTGTCTTTGTTCCCTCACACGTAATGGTGATGTCAGTGTCTTTGTTTCTTCACACGTAATGGTGATGTCAGTGTCTTTGTTTCCTCACACGTAATGGTGATGTCAGTGTCTTTGTTTCCTCACTCGTAATGGTGATGTCAGTCTGTTCCCACGTATGTGTGTCTTTGTTCCTCACACGTAATGGTGATGTCAGTGTATTTGTTTCCTCACACTTATCACGTAATGGTGATGTCAGTGTCTTTGTTTCCTCACACGTAATGGTGATGTCAGTGTCTTTGTTCCCTCACACGTAATGGTGATGTCAGTGTCTGTTTCCTCACACGTAATGGTGATGTCAGTGTCTTTGTTTCCTCACACGTAATGGTGATGTCAGTGTCTGTTTCCTCACACGTAATGGTGATGTCAGTGTCTTTGTTTCCTCACACGTAATGGTGATGTCAGTGTCTTTGTTTCCTCACACGTAATGGTGATGTCAGTGTCTTTGTTTCCTCACACGTAATGGTGATGTCAGTGTCTTTGTTCCCTCACACGTAATGGTGATGTCAGTGTCTTTGTTTCTTCACACGTAATGGTGATGTCAAGGCTTTATTTCCTCACACGTAATGGTGATGTCAATGCTTCAATATATATGGAATTACTCAACTCTCTCTCTCTCTCTCTCTCTCTCTCTCTCTCTCTCTCTCTCTCTCTCTCTCTCTCTCTCTCTCTCTCTCTCTCTCTCTCTCTCTCTCTCTCTCCCTTGTGATTCTTGAAATGAAAGTTTTTGTAAAGGTAACCAGTGAAAGTAGTGTTGTGAGCCAGAAGAGAAAGTATGAAAGAATAACGATGATAGATGTGATGACGGGAGGAAATTAATCTCTATAATTAATCTCTATAATTAAGCTCTATAATTAAGCTCTTTAATTAGTCTCTATAATTCCACTGTAGTGTTGGAAATAATGATCAGAGCTGAACACCTATGGCAAATAAAAATGACTTTACATATTGAGAAAAAAATCAATAAAAAATAAAATATAACTAATGAATCCAATTACAGTTTCAGGATACAACCACTGTAGCCAGACCTCAACCTCACCCTCCCAAGATACAACCAACAGAATACACCCGCTGTACCCACAACTTCTCAGGTACAGTAATACAAACTTCAGAGATATATTACTCCACAGGCATGAAGGGCGACTGTTGTGTTAGTACCGTAAATAAACTCTTTGTTGGTTTATTAAAAATTTATAATGTGGAAAAAAATAAATTAAAGAAAACGGGGTCCCAATTAGATGCTTATAAGGTGAAGGGGGGACACTGATATATATTTAAACTTTATGTGGAGATACATATATTCTTTATACTGAGACTACTGAGTGTCATGTGCCAGTTATATGTTAGAAATATGTAACGAGCCTCTCACCCCTTCCTCCTGCCCCCCCCCTTCCTCCTGCCCCCCTCCCCCCTCCCTTCCTCCTGCCCCCCCTCCCTTCCTCCTGCCCCTCCCCCCTCCCTAGACAGACACACATACATACTGGTTATATATGTTAATTTAGGTCATCATAATGTGTTTGGTTGTGATGAAGGTGGTGTGGTAAGAGGGGGGAGGGGGAGGGGGAGGAGGAGGGATGATGGAGGGGGGAAGGTAAGGAAGGATGGTGGGATTGGGAGAGAGGAGAAGGAGAGGGATGGAGGAGGGAGAGATGAAGGAGGGGGAAGAATAGAGGAAGGGGTGAAGGATGAGGAAGGGATAGAAGGATGGTGGGATGGGGAGAGAAAGAGAAAAGGACGATGAGAAAGCCAAAGGGAAGGAGAGAGAAGGAAAAAACGAGAGAGAGAGAGAGATAGAATAGAGTAAGAATAAAAAAAAATAAAGAATAGGGAAAAAAGAGACAAATGATAAAAGATAATTTATTCAAGACAACAACGAAGTGAAACCACATTAGAAAAGCATTATAATAACTCAGCCTCTAGTTACATAATACTTACAAAGAATTATAATATACTGTACCATAACTAACCATCTAAGTTATTAATGGCTATATTTACCGCCTTCATCAACCACAAACGATACATTTTACATTATTTTTTATTTTTTATTATTAGATTAAGTTATTTTTTGCATTGTACTCGATCACCTTTCTTTCCTCTACTGTTTGTTAGGTTAGGTTAGGTTCACGGTCCCCTACCCCCTTCCCTCCTCCCACTCCCTCCTTCCCTTCCTCCCTTCCCTACCTCCTTTTCTCCTATCTTCCTTTCCTTCCCTTCCTTTTTTCCTCCTTCACTCCTTTACTCCTCCCTTCCCCCCCTCCCTTCTTCTTCCCTTCTTTCCCTTCCTCTTCCCTTATTTTCCTTCCTCCCTTCTCCTTCATTCCTTCCCTCTTTATCCTCCCTATCCCTTCCCTCTCCCCTCTTTACCCTCCACCCTCTCAATTTTCCCTATCCCCCTCTCCACCCTTTTACCCTCTTCTCTTGTTATCCTCTTCCTCTCTACTCTTTCCCTTACCCTTTTCCCCCCTTTCCCCCTCCCCCTCTCCTTTACACCCCCCCCCCCTCGGCGTGTGAACGAGATATTGTCAGTTTCTTAAGTAAATTCTTCGTCTCTCTTCCACACAACTGACTACTTCCGCCCGATTGGCTCCGGTGGGGGCAAGAGTGGTGTGGGGAGAGGGGGAGAGAGGTGTGGGGAGAGGGGGAGAGTGGTGTGGGGAGAGGGGGAGAGAGGTGTGGGGAGAGGGGGAGAGAGGTGTGGGGAGAGGGGGAGAGTGGTATGGGGAGAGGGGGAGAGAGGTGTGGGGAGAGGGGGAGAGATGTGTGGGGAGAGGGGGAGAGTGGTGTGGGGAGAGGGGGAGAGTAGTGTGGGGAGAGTGTGGGGAGAGAGAGGTGTGGGGAGAGGGGGAGAGATGTGTGGGGAGAGGGGGAGAGTAGTGTGGGGAGAGAGGGAGAGAGGTGTGGGGAGATGGGGAGAGTGGTGTGGGGAGAGGGGGAGAGAGGTGTGGGGAGAGGGGGAGAGAGGTGTGGGGAGATGGGGAGAGTGGTGTGGGGAGAGGGAAGAGAGGTGTGGGGAAAGGAAAAGAGGGGAAACAGGTGTGGGGAGAGGGGGAATGAAGAGAGGTACTGGGAGAGGAAGGAGAGGAGAGAAAAAGAGAGAGAGAAAGAGAGAGTGAAGAAATGACTCAAGAAAGGAGGATAAAAGTAAAAGGTGAAAGAAAATATAGAAGAGGTGGAAAACAGGAGACAAATGAGAGAGAGAGAGAGAGAGATAAATGAGGGAGAGACAGAGACAGACAGAGGGGAGGTAGAAGGAAGGGGAGGAGGAGAAGGGAAGCAGCGATGTGAGGCAAAGGAGAGAAAGAGAGGAAAATGGGAGACAAATGAGAGAGGAGGAGGGAGGGAGGGAGGGAGGGAGCAGAGATGAGATGCAAAAGAGAGAGATTGAAAGGAACATGAGAGAGAGAGAGAGAGAGAGATATTTCAATCCTTACCCAAATAAAAAGAATAAATTTATGCATCGGAAAAGCAAACAAGTAAAGAAAGAAACTCCATTATGGCGATTTTTTTTTATCTTTTATATCCCGATAGAATTCTTAACCGCGAATAAAAATAAACTTATTAAAAATAGATCTGAAAAAAATAAATCAATGTTAATGCGTAAAAATAAGTTTATTTGAATAACTTACCGTACCTCTCTCTCTCTCTCTCTCTCTCTCTCTCTCTCTCTCTCTCTCTCTCTCTCTCTCTCTCTCTCTCGGACATATTTTCCCTCAAGGATCGTCAAGGTTTTTCATAGAGGTCCTTAATAAATGGATGAATTATGAGGCTATTGATGATGCCGGGGTTAGTTAGAGAGAGGGGGAGGAGGTAGGATAGTGAAGGATGGTAGGAGAGTGATGTTGGAAGGAAGGAGGGAGGAGAGGAGAGGGGAAAGGGAGGAGGGGTGAAGGAAGGAAGGGAGCGTAGGAGAAGGAAGAGAGGGAGGGTAAGGGAAGGAAGGGAGGGAGGGTAGGGGAAGGAAGGAAGGGAGGGAGGGTAGGGGAAGGAAGGAAGGAAGGAAGGGAGGGTAGGGGAAGGAAGGAGGGTGGAGAGGGGGGTAGAAAAAGGAGTGGAGGGGAGGAGGGTGGAAGTATGGAAGGAAGGATGGGGAAAGGGGGCATGAAGAGGGAGAGAGCGGGAAGAAGAGGAAGTGAAAAGGGGGGAAAGTGAGGAAAAGGGGAGAGACGGTTTATAAGGAAGTGAGAGAAAGGAGATGAAGTGAAAGAGAAGAGAGAGAGAGAGAGAGAGAGAGAGAGAGAGAGAGAGACAACGTAAAATGAACTGACAGTTGGACAGAGTAAGGATCGTGCCCAGACAATAGTGTGTGTTAGACGTCATTCACTGCCTCTCATGACCAGACGTGTGCATCCCCAGTCCCCAGGTAGGGAGGTGGGGGACTGAGAGAGGGGGACTGGTCATTGGTCAACGTTGGGGCTGGAGTGGGTTTAGATGGGAGTTGGTCAAGGTGGGGTGCTGGGAGGGGTGTGGTGGGGAATAGTGAAGGTGGAGAAGGAGGGAAAGGACACAGTAAAGGCAGTGGACGTCACCATCTCCCTCCCAATAGTCCCACCACGACGACGCCACCCTCAGCCAAAATTGGTGTCATCGAGAGAGGGTCATTCGGGTCCCAAACACTAAGAATCCTTCCCTGGTCCTGATTCACCTTCCAACACCTCATCTTTACTCCTCCAAGGGATCGAATCCTCCTCCAAACCCGACAGAACGCGGATCGAAGTCCTTCTAATCGTCGAAAGAGTTACCAAATGGTCGAGTGGGGTCAAGCGGGCCATAAGCTGCCGCCACGGGAGAATTCTCTCTGACTTTCTGCGGCGACAGAGAGAGGAGAGAGAGAGATTGGGGAGGAGGAGGAGGAAGGGGTGTAGAGGGGGCAGGCATTGAGGGGGGCAGGGGAGGGGGGGGAGGTGTGGGCGCGCGTCTGCTGGGTGAGCCCTGACAGTGGCACTCAGACCGCGGGCGAGTGTGGACGCGTATCGACGGCCCTCTCAGTGGGTACCCGTGAGGGGCAGTGAGCGCCCCGCCTCGCTTCATCTCCTTGCCCTGGGATGTGGCTGCCCCCTCACGGCGACAGTCACACCTCCTCCCAACGACGCTCTCCTGTCTCAGAAACATAGTGAAAGACAGAATGAACGAGGAACTCTCAGAAACGATTATTAAAAGTGAAGGGTGATTACGAGGAAGAACGTGACAGATATACACAAGTTTCCCCTTCACGTGGAAAACAGTGTGGTGAGGTGACCGAGACTCGAGAATTAATTAGTGATAAATTTAACTATCTCTGCCTCATCCTTTCGCCTGGCGTTTATTCCAGGGAAGGGGTCACCGTTCGCCCGTCCTGTGACCACATCTCACCCCTTCCTTAGTCCACTTGCTCAACTAGACTCTTTCTGCGCCGCCGTCACCATCTGGTTGATTAAGGAGATGTCTAATACTGTGGAATGGTTGTGTGATTAATAGGTGAGGGGGAGTGTGACGGGTGAGGGGGAGTGTGACGGATGAGGGGGTAGTGTGACGGGTGAGGGGGAGTGTGACGGGTGAGAGGGAGTGTGACGGGTGAGGGGTTAGTGTGACGGGTGAGGGGGTAGTGTGACGGGTGAGGGGGAGTGTGACGGATGAGGGGGTAGTGTGACGGGTGAGGGGGAGTGTGACGGATGAGGGGGTAGTGTGACGGGTGAGGGGGAGTGTGACGGGTGAGGGGGAGTGTGACGGGTGAGGGGGAGTGTGACGGGTGAGGGGGTAGTGTGACGGGTGAGGGGGTAGTGTGACGGGTGAGGGGGAGTGTGACGGGTGAGGGGGAGTGTGACGGGTGAGGGGGTAGTGTGACGGGTGAGGGGGAGTGTGACGGGTGGAGGAGTGTGACGAGTGAGGGGGAGTGTGACGGGTGAGAGGGAGTGTAACGGGTGAGAGGGAGTGTAACGGGTGAGGGAGTAGTGTGACGGGTGAAGGGGTAGTGTGACGGATGAGGGGGAGTGTGACGGGTGAGGGGGAGTGTGACGGGTGAGGGGGAGTGTGACGGGTGAGGGGGTAGTGTGACGGGTGAGGGGGTAGTGTGACGGGTGAGGGGTAGTGTGACGGGTGAGGGGGAGTGTGACGGGTGAGGGGGTGTGACGGGTGGAGGAGTGTGACGGGTGAGGGGGAGTGTGACGGGTGGGGGGGTGTGACGGATGAGGGGGTAGTGTGACGGGTGAGGGGGAGTGTGACGGGTGAGGGGGAGTGTGACGGGTGAGAGGGAGTGTGACGGGTGAGGGGGTAGTGTGACGGGTGAGGGGAGTGTGACGGGTGAGGGAGTGTGACGGGTGAGGGGGAGTGTGACGGGTGAGGGGGAGTGTGACGGATGAGGGGGTAGTGTGACGGGTGAGGGGGAGTGTGACGGGTGAGGGGGAGTGTGACGGGTGAGGGGGAGTGTGACGGGTGAGGGGGAGTGTGACGGGTGAGGGGGAGTGTGACGGATGAGGGGGTAGTGTTACGGGTGAGGAGGAGTGTGAGGGGAGTGTGACGGATGAGGGGCTAGTGTGACGGGTGAGAGGAGTGTGACGGATGAGGGGCTAGTGTGACGGGTGAGAGGAGTGTGACGGATGAGGGGGAGTGTGACGGGTGAGGGGGAGTGTGACGGATGAGGGGGAGTGTGACGGGTGAGGGGGAGTGTGACGGGTGAGGGGGAGTGTGACGGGTGAGGGGAGTGTGACGGATGAGGGGGTAGTGTGACGGGTGAGGGGAGTGTGACGGGTGAGGGGCTAGTGTGACGGGTGAGAGGGGTGTGACGGATGAGGGGGAGTGTGACGGATGAGGGGGAGTGTGACGGATGAGGGGGTAGTGTGACGGGTGAGAAGAGTGTGACGGATGAGGGGGAGTGTGACGGGTGAGGGGGAGTGTGACGGGTGAGGGGAGTGTGACGGGTGAGGGGGAGTGTGACGGGTAGTGTGACGGGTGAGGGGTAGTGTGACGGAAGAGGGGGGAGTGTGACGGGTGAGGGGAGTGTGACGTGTGAGGGGTAGTGTGACGGGTGAGGTGTAGTGTGACGGATGATGGGGTAGTGTGGCGGGTGAGGGGGTAGTGTGGCGGGTGAGGGGGTAGTGTGACGGGTAAGGATAGTGTGACGGATGAGGGGGTACTGTGACGGGTGAGAGTAATATGTGACGGGTGAGGGGGGGAGTGTGATTAATAGACGGCAGAAGAGGTACTGTGACGGATGAGGGAATACTGTTTCGGATGAAGGAATACTCTGACGGATGAATAACTACTGTGACGGATGACGTAGAATTAGCATTTTTTAATAACCCTCTTTTCTAATATAAAGTAAAATATATATAAAAAAAGGACTTATTTTTATATATCTCTTACAGAATATACCATAGGTCTATATAGTATATTTCCCGTGAGAAATATACCAGCTGGGAGATATATATACGTGAGAAGGAAAGAGAATTTACACGTTGCTAGAAATGTATAAATGACTGAATACCTGATACTATAAACGTTTGAACTTGATGGTGATGTGAAAAAAAAAAACAATTGAAAACTATAGACGAATAAATTTCATCTCATAAATATTAATTAAAAACTTTGACCCAATATTTTAATAAGTCGTCAAAATTACTGAACATTTAATCACAAAAACTGTGTATATATTTGGATGTGTTTTAATTTTATGTGAACTAAAAGACATAATTTCGTCCTTTTTCCTAAACCTGGAACAGTGAAAATTCGGTCAGACAAACACCGTATCAGACCGACGCAGCTGTGTCTGTATTACACCAACCCAGTGACTAGGTTTTTGTGGGGTGGGAAAAAGAAACTGAAAATCATTCTCTGACAACACAATCAAGATTAGGCCTACCCTAGTGAGGCCTATCTCCTTGGTGAGTTGGATGTCTGGCTTATATTTTTTTATGTGTTTGTTGTTTATTGATAATTTAATGACATAAAGGTAAATCTCCTACTATAAATAACATTGGATTATCTGAGGTTTAGACACCACTAATAATTTCGCCTCAGGATTAACTAACGTAATCTAACGTTCACCTAACGCTAACCTAACCTAACCTAACCTAAAACTAACCTGATATCATCTAACTTAACCTAAATTAACACAAACCTAATCTAACTTAATTTAATCCTACCCTACTCTAGTACCCTACCCTACCCTAGTACCCTACCCTAGTACCCTACCCTACCCTAGTACCCTACCCTAGTACCCTACCCTAGTACCCTACCCTACCCTACCCGAGTACCCTACCCTACCCTAGTACCCTACTCTAGTACCCTACCCTACCCTACCCTATCCTACTCTAGTACCCTACCCTACCCTAGTACCCTACCCTACCCTACCCTATCCTACCCTACCCTCCATTAGATGGCGTTCGGATGATTAATCTCCAGGCAACATAAACCTCTAAAGGGGGAGGAGGAGGAGGGGGGGGGGGGGGGAACTATTCTTCAAGTGATCCATAAAAAGTAATATTTCTTCGTATGTGAACTTAATTGTCTTTTCCCTAAGCCTAATAAAACCTTTTCTTACCTTTTATTTGCTTTTTTATTTAATATTTTCTTTGTTTTATTTTTCTTCCTTTGTGTTTTATATTTATTTTTTGTTGGGCTTCGCATATACTGTCGTGTCGTGTTGGATATAAGCCAACGCCTCCCAGTGCCATTGTCAGAAAAGGTGATCCATCCTCTTCTCTCTCACTGCCGACGACCCGAAGCTTTCTTTTCTCTCACTGCCGACGACCCAAAGCTTTCTTCTCTCTCACTGCCCGACGACCCAAAGCTTTCTTCTCTCACTGCCGACGACCCAAAGCTTTCTTCTCTCTCACTGCCGACGACCCAAAGCTTTCTTCTCTCTCACTGCCGACGACCCAACGCTTTCTTCTCTCTCACTGCCCGACGACCCAACGCTTTCTTCTCTCTCACTGCCGACGACCCAAAGCTTTCTTCTCTCTCACTGCCGACGACCCAAAGCTGTCTTCTCTCTCACTGCCGACGACCCAAAGCTTTCTTCTCTCTCACTGCCGACGACCCAACGCTGTCTTCTCTCTCACTGTCGACAACCAAAAGCTCTCCTCTTCTTTCTCACTGCCGACGACCCAAAGCTTTCTTCTCTCTCACTGCCGACGACCCAAAGCTGTCTTCTCTCTCACTGCCGACGACCCAAAGCTTTCTTCTCTCTCACTGCCGACGACCCAACGCTGTCTTCTCTCTCACTGTCGACAA
>CAUDMG010003112.1:632500-640000 GCA_958450375.1 Homarus gammarus
GAAATAGAGAGAGAAGAGTGAGGGGGGTGTAGGTGTGAAGAAGAGTGAGAGAGAGAGAGGAGTGAGGAGAGAGAGAGAGAGAGGAGTGAGGAGAGTGAGAGTGGGGAAAGAGTGAGAGAGAGAGAGAGTGAGAGAGGTGGGAGGGAGTAAGGAAGAGGGTGAGATAGATATTTGGGATTGAAAAAGAGACAGACAGAGATAGAGACAGACAGACAGACAGACAGACAGACAGACAGACAAACGACCCGCCATCAACACCTTAATCTCCCCTCCATTACCCTCTCCCCTTAACACCCATTTCCCTCTCCCCACCCCTCCCCCACTCCCTTTTCCTCACCCTCCCCCTCCCACCCCTCCCCCACTCCCTATTCCTCCTCCCTCCCCCTTCCTCTCTCTCCCCCTATCCTCACTCAAGGGGGTAGTTTGGCTTCCCTCCATCATCCCTTTTCTTCACGAGTTAGAGGTGGATGGATGGGTGGATAGATAGACAGAGGGATGGATAGACAGATGGATAGATAGATAGAGGGATGGATAGACGGATGGATAGATGAATAGACAGAGGGATGGATGGTTGGATGAGGGTTTGTTGGATAGGTCGATGGGATACTTACAAAAACAGAGAGAGAGAGAGAGAGAGAGAGAGAGAGAGAGAGAGAGAGAGAGAAAATATGACCATGAATATCAAAGAAATAAACAATGTCTACCAAGGGTCGTGAAGTTATCGTATTGGAAAAGGAGTTCAAAATATTGCGTTGTTTTGAGAAAGTAAATTAAAAACATGAGAAGAGAAAAGGAGAAGAGATAAGAATAAGAGAAAAGAAGAGAGATATAAAAGAGAAAGGAGTAAGAGAGTGATAAAACGAATGTAATCATCAAACACGTAAACAATATCGTCTAAGAGAGGGTAAAGTTATCGTATTGAAAAGTGTAAAAATTCCTTCGCCTAATCCAAAGATAAAAATAAATAAATTTAATTTACTCTACCACTGTTTCCTTTCTCTCTCACTTTCTCTCTCTTTCTCTCTCTTTCTCTCTCTCTCTTAAGGAGTATTTTACCTTCCACACACCTTTCTTAAGCCAAAGGATTTAGATAGGAACTTGTTGTAATGGCTGTAATAGATATTCTCCAGCGTGAAATTTTTGGAACATGGAGCGATACTGTCTAGGGATATTAAAAGTCTTCTGAGCTTCGTTTTTTTTTTCTGGGGGGGGAGGTGGAGAAAGGTTGAGACTTCCTCGGTACTTCCCAGATCTAGGAACTAAGTTAAAGCAAAATTTTTACTTTATGTGATTTAATTTAGTCTACTCTTGACAATTTTAACCTAACCTGTCCTGAGTTAACCTAGCAGAACCTAGCAAAACCTAACACAACATAACCTAATTTGACACAACAGAACCTAAGCTAACCTAACTTAACACAACTAAACTACCGCAATACAACCAAAGCTATAACCTTACCTAACACAACATAACCTAACCTAACACAACTTAACCTAACCTAACACAACATAACCTAACCTAACCAAACACAACTTAACCTAACCTAACCTAACACAACATAACCTAACCTAACCAAACACAACTTAACCTAACCTAACCTAACCAAATCCTCGGTGTTTAATGTGAAAACCGAAGGCCGATTCCAGATTCAGATTCGGTTTCAGGTCCGGATTCGGGATTAGTGTCTGTCCTGCTAAAAGTTTCCCGATTTATTTTTTCTGTTTATTTATTTTTTCCTGGCACGAGGTGAGAAGGGGGAGGAAGAGGAGGGAGAGAAAGACGAGGAGGGAAGAAGAAGGAGGAGGAGGAGGAGTGGAGAAAAACGAAGAGAGGAGGAGGAGGATGAAGAGGATGAATAAAAGGAGGAGTGGACGATGACGAGGAGAGAAGGAGGAAGAGGAGTGGAGGAGGAAGAGAAGAAGGAGGAGAAGGAGGAGAAGGGGGAAGGGGAGTGGACGAAGAGGTGGATGATTGGACGAGGGCGAGGGAAGTAGGAGAAAGGATAAGGAGGAAGAGGAGTAGGAGGAGGAGGAGGAGGAAGACGAAGAGTGGAAGAGACGGAAGGAATTTTCATCTAAGAATAAAATCCCCCGAGAGATTCCTTTTTGCTTATTTCTGTATATATAAATAAGAAATTATCCATCTGTCTCTCTCTCTCTCTCTGTCTGTCTGTCTGTCTGTCGTTTCTGTTTCTTTATATCGTCTCTGATTGGTTGGTTACCTCACTCTCTCACACACACACACACACACACACATCTCTCTCTCTCTCTCTCTCTCTCTCTCTCTCTCTCTCTCTCTCTCTCTCTCTCTCTCTCTCACCACCTAATACTTTAATATACACCAAAAATATATAAAAGTTAGACCAAAATACCAGAATAAAAAAAGTAAATAAAGAATAGAAAGTTAATCTCTTTAGGTAAAAAATATTTCCCCGCGCTTTGTGAGTTTCCTTTTTTTTTGGGGGGGGGGGGGTATTTTCATGGGAGCATAATTTTCACCGCAATTAATTCCCACCTGGCAAGTCATCCAGTTGGGTCGAGGGGGGTTGGGGGGTGTAGGTGAGGGGTAGAGGGGGAGTACTGGTTAAGAGTGGGGGGGGATTACAGGTTGAGAGGTGGAGGGGGGTACAGGTGAGAGGTGGAGGAGGGTACAGGTGAGGGGGAGTACTGGTTAAGAGTGGGGGGGGATTACAGGTGAGAGGTGGAGGGGGGTACAGGTAAGGGGTGGAGGGGGGTACAGGTGAGGGGTAGAGGGGGTACAGGTAAGGGGTGGAGGAGGGTACAGGTAAGGGGTGGAGGAGGGTACAGGTAAGGGGTGGAGGAGGGTACAGGTAAGGGGTGGAGGAGGGTACAGGTAAGGGGTAGGTGAGTTGCCAGGTTGTAGTAAACCCGAAGCGAGTTTGACATTTTACAGTGAGGCATTTTGTCGCTATGAGGAGGAGGAAGAAGAGGTTTTTAATGGGGAGAAGAGGAAGAAAAAGAAGGAGAAGGAGAAGAGGGATGAAGAGAGGGAGATGATTAAGTAGACAGATAGACAGATAAAGACACAGACAGAGATGCACACACACACACACACACACAGGATAAGAGGAGGTAGGGGTAGGGAAGCACGCCAACACATCTCCATAAACTGCTACCATCCTGCAGTGTTGAAAGTTGACTCTTTAAACTGTCGTAAACTGTCTCTTTTTACGACTGCCCTCTTCCCACCTTCTGTCTAAACAACCCTCTCTCGAAAACCCGTCTAATACAATGTGGGTTAATCTGTCTCAACTGTCTAACAAGAACTGTTTATGGACTGTCCTGAAGAACTATTTAAGTCCTGTATAAATTCCCCTGTCTAAATCCCCCTGTCGACAAACTGTCTAAACTCAATTTTTAATACACCTACTTGAGTGTTATGAGAGCTCGGCGCTAATTGGTTGATGACATGTGAGCAGATTTGATTGGCTGATAACTTGTAAGCACTGCGTTGATTGGATGAAATTACATCATCACCTTGTTCATTGGCTAGTAAAGTGTTAATAGTGGCTTTGATTGGTTGATGATTTGTAAGATCGGCGTTCATTGGCTCCAGAAGAAAAGTACTTTGTTCTTACGTACATAGAATGATTACTTTCTTTTCACGTAGCGATAACACGTACTTTCTTTTCACGTAGCGATAACACGTACTTTCTTTTCACGTAGTGATAACACGTACTTTCTTTTCACGTAGTGATAACACGTACTTTCTTTTCACGTAGTGATAACACGTACTTTCTTTTCACGTAGCGATAACACGCACTTTCTTTTCGCGTAGCGATAACACGTACTTTCTTTTCACGTATATAAATCACCATTTTCCTTTCACGTACAGATCAGAGGTACTTTCTTCTCACGTATATAAACTACTACTTCCATTTCACGTACCGATAATAAGTACTTTCTTTTCACGTACCGATAACAAGTACCATCCTTGCACGTACCGATAATAAGTTCTTTCTTTTCACGTACTATGGTGGACAAAAGTCGCTTCCCTCAGCCCTCCCCCCCCCCCCCCCCCTGCTGGGCCCCATCCCCCGTCATACGCACTACACAGTGTGCCATCTGTTGGACGATTACAGCACTTCTCTCAGTTGCTTCGTTATTCGAACCTCAGGTATTTCAGTCACATTGTGGCTGACTGAGGGAAGGAACTCGAGTCCACCATAGTACAAACTGTATTTACCTTTCACCAACTAACTATCAAATATAAATACTATAACTAACTTCATTCTTGAGTGCCTAAAATAACTTACACCCTCTCTAGTGACCTATTGACCCTTGGAGTGTGACCTTTGACCCTTGAAACTTGACCTATTGACCTCAAATTCACATAAACACTAGGGGTAACTGTGCTAAATATGCCCGCCAATTTTTAATGCTCTGGCTCTTTCCTTTCTTGAGTGCCAGGGAGGAGCTGATCACATGGTAGGGGTGCCAGGGAGGAACTGATCACATGGTAGGGGTGCCAGGGAGGACTAATCACATGGTAGGGGTGCCAGGGATGAGCTGATCACATGGTAGGGGTGCCAAGGAGGAGCTGATCACATGGTAGGGGTGCCAGGGAGGAACTGATTACATGGTAGGGGTGCCAGGGAGGAGCTGATCACATGGTAGGGGTGCCAGGGAGGAACTGATTACATGGTAGGGGTGCCAGGGAGGAACTGATCACATGGTAGGGGTGCCAGGGAGGAACTGATCACATGGTAGGGGTGCCAGGGAGGAGCTGATCACATGGTAGGGGTGCCAGGGAGGAACTGATCACATGGTAGGGGTGCCAGGGAGGAGCTGATCACATGGTAGGGGTGCCAGGGAGGAACTGATCACATGGTAGGGGTGCCAGGGAGGAACTGATCACATGGTAGGGGTGCCAGGGAGGAGCTGATCACATGGTAGGGATGCCAAGGAGGAGCTGATCACATGCCATGAGTGCCAGGGGAACCACTGATCACTTAGCAGGTCGGAGCGAGGCGCGGCAGGCGGGCGGACGGAACAACCCCCTCCCCCCTCTCCTCACCGTCACTGCTCGGTGCCAAGTGAAACAAAAAAAGTGATACCCTTGAGGTGTATGGGTAATAGCCGCTACCCATTTACTAAGGGAGGACTCTTAAAGGAGGGATGTTTTTGAGCTTCCGATGAGCTAAGTGGAGATGGAGGGGGGAGCTGTGGTGCTAATGGGTTGGGTCGGGTGGGTGGATGCCTGGCGACACGACACAATGGTGGATAAATCATAGGGGGGCGGGGGCATTACGGCCGCCTACGCCAGACGTCGAGCGAGGGGTGACTATCATATTTTAATAAATAGCTGGAAGTCGTCGAAGGAGCCGTGGAGGGGGACGACTTTGTGGGTTGAGGGTGAGTAGCGGAGGGGTTGGGGGTGTGTCAGGGAGGGGGGATGACGCCAGGGAGGTTGTTAGGGGTCATGCTAGTACGTGAGGGGGCAAAACAGAAGGAAGGGAAGGAAGGAGAAAGGAGGGTAGGACCTCTAGTGGAGCCCAAGTCAGGGTCGGAGCACCAGTCTGAGAGCGTCATGGCTGGCGGCCAACACGGAGGTGAAGTGAAGCGTCGCTCTATGTGGGGAGGCGCCGCCCTCACCCTGCCCTGCCCTGCCCAGGCCCTGCCCTGCCTTGCCTCAGCCCTCACCCTGCCCTGCCTCAGCCCTCACCCTGCCCTGCCTCAACCCTCACCCTGCCCTGCCCTGCCCTGCCCTGCCCTGCCCTGCCCTGTCCCGTCCCCACCATACCCTCTCGTTAATATATTTTTCTTCAGAACGCATTAATTCTCTCTCTCTCTCTCTCTCTCTCTCTCTCTCTCTCTCTCTCTCTCTCTCTCTCTCTCTCTCTCTCTCTCTCTCTCTTTTTATTCGGCATGCATTAATGGAAGGACCGCGTAACTTTGTTTTATTTCCGAATAAACCGACAGATTTACGGGTTTTGTTTCCTGTCTGTAAAGTGCTTGTGTGGAGTCATCTCTCGGGGCGGCTCCTACTGCTGTGTGTGTGTGTGTTTAAATAGTTGCAACTTAAGTGGGTTCTCAGTCCTAATAGGCACCAGTTCTTAATGGGCCCCAGTACTAATAGGCGCCAGTTTTTAATAGAGACAGGTGGCTAATGGATCCCGCTGCTTAATAGGCCCCATTTCTTATAGGCCCACAGACCTAAATGAGACCCAATTACGTTAGGTTAGGTTAGGTTACGTAGGTTAGGTGAGGTTAGGTTAGGTCAGTTTAGCTAAGATCACGTTAGGTCACGTTCTACCAAGGTTAAATAAAGATCAAGTACGGTCAAGTTAGGTTAAATTTAAGTTAAGTTAGGGTCTGTTAAGACAGAAGGACCTCACATTTAACAAGTCAGCCCTCTTAAAACACACGATCGCGACTTTTAATGTTTTACCTCCCAGGATGGACAACGACAAGGGAAATTTACATCTCTGTTTGGTTAAATGTTAGAAAATTACAGTTTTATTTCCCAGGATAGACAATGAACTGGGAATATTTACATCTCTGTTTAGGTTACATTTGAGAAAATTAATGTAGGCACTATCATGGGTCACACACGCACACACACACACACACACACATACATACATACATACATACATACATACATACATACATACACACATACATACATACATACATACAAGATTACCGTGTGAAAAATTACCCCTCTCCCCCCTATCCCCAAGTTGGCCATTTCTTGAGATAGTTGGCCATTTAGAGAATCATTTTTACTTTAGGATTCCACAGTTATATCTCTCGGACAGTGATATACAGAGTCCATTATCTCTCAATGTCTCTTATATTCATGAGGAGATAATAAAGGGAAGAGAGAGAACTTTGATGAAAATGTGTCTCTCGAGTTCTCCTGTCGTCTTGGCGTCAGAGAAAGAGATAAAGTAGAGAGAATAATTATCTCTCGGTATCTCTTGTATTTTAGGGGTTTTCTGAGATAGTAGAGGAGAGATAGAGAGACAATGGATACAATTATCTCTCTATGTCGCCCTGTGGTTCTATGAATCTCACAGAACGAGACAGTGAGAGATATACCTTAAGAGAACATTATCTCTCACCCCCGAGGAGATATGGTGCCAAGTTTTACAGCCATTTATTGAGTAGTCTTTGAGGAGAATTTGTTCACGGACAGACGGACAGACAGATAGAAGAACGGGTGGACAGACGAACGGATAAAAGGAACGACGGATAGACGGGAAAAATAAAAGAACGGAAGGTCCGACTCACGATTCCAATACTTCGGTTAAAAAAAATAGGGAAATACACGACACTTGATGGAAGCTCTCTCTCTCTCTCTCTCTCTCTCTCTCTCTCTCTCTCTCTCTCTCTCTCTCTCTCTCTCTCTCTCTCTCTCTCTCTCTCTCTCTCTTCAGGGATACCGGTGACGTCTGTGTTAGTTTAGTTATGACATACGACCACTGTTAGAGGGCGCTTCCTCCTGATGTACACATGAACGTAAACAATATCC
>CAUDMG010003112.1:645000-721245 GCA_958450375.1 Homarus gammarus
CTCTCTCTCTCTCAGGTAAAGGAAGAGACAGATAGAAGAGAGAGGGATAAAGAGAAGATTAATGATAATGAGAACCAGAAGGGAGATGAAGTCCTGAGGATCAAGGAAGAATTGTTGATGACAAGATCTAGCTGCTGAACGAGGAGGAGGAGGAGGAGGTGGAACAGGAAGAGGTGGAGGAGGAGGAAGAGGTGGTGGAGGAGGAAGAGGTGGTGGAGGAGGAAGAGGTGGAGGAGGAGGAAGTAGGTGAACGAGGTGAATAAAGAAGAAGAGGAGGAAGAAAGAAACAAACTAGAATGAAGAAGAAGAAACAGGAAGAAGAGAAGAAGGACGGAAATTCACAACAACAATAACAACAACAACAAACAAAAACAAAACAATAATAAAAAAAATCGAAAACAAAAAAATATCACCAGAGGAAAAAACAAACAAACGCTGAAACAGAAATCTAAAAAGAAGACAAATAAACCAGAAAAGAAGAAAGAATAAGGAAAAATGGAGATAAATAGAGGAGGAGGAAGAAGGCACGGGAAACTTGCATGCACTTTAGACACGCAAATTCCATCCAGTGTAATTGTATTTTAATTCCTTCTTAATTACACAGGAATAATCCCCAAACGCTTGTTATGTGTTTGGTAAAGAGAACATAGTTTTAGAAGGAATGGGAGGGAGAGGGAAGAAAGGGAGAAGGATAAAAACAACAACATAGGAGAGAAGGAAAAGGAAGATAGAGAAGTGGAAGAGGGAAAAAAGAAGAACCAGAAGAAGAACAAGAACATCAATAACAAGGAGGAGTAAGAAGGAAGAAGAAGAAGATCATCAATAAAGGAGAGAAAGATGAAGAATATTGAGAAGAAAAAAAGATTAGGAAGAATGAACAGAAGAACAAAGAAGACTGAAGGTTAACAAGACTAAATATGAAGAAGAATATGAAGAGGAAGAAGAAAAAAGATTGATAATTATGAATCTCAAAGGAAAAGAAGAAAAATGAAGAAGACTGGCCTACAGATGGTGTTCTTAAAGCGAGAATTTGGGTCCAATTTCAATTTTAATATTTAAACTTGCAATATTATTATTTAATTATTCATGAGCTGAATGAGAGAGAGAAATAGAGAGAGAGAGAGATACAAAGAGAGAGAGAGGGATGCAGAGAGAAAGATAAATAGAGAGACAAAGACAAAGAGAGAGAGGCCAAGGGAGAGACAGGCAGAGATAAATAATTGTACATTTAAATGAGAACACAGCTTGGATATCCACTTGGCTGCAGCAACTGACAGCAAACTGACACTTGGAAGATAACTTACAAGATATATAGTAACCAAGACCTGCCTGACGAAGGTACCGAGACAGCTGATCATTCATCTACATATGTGATAGAACACTTGATATGCTTATTTACTGAGTCCTTACAAGTTTCTCCTGGAGCGTCCACGAGGAGAGTCCGGGGAGAGTCCACAAGGAGAGTTCACAGGGAGAGTCCGTATAGAGGAGTCCACAAGAAAAGTCTACAGGAAGAGTCCAAGGGAGAGTCAACAAGTAGAGTTCACAAGGAGAGTCTACAAGCAGAGTCTGGTAGAGTCCACAAGGAGAGATCACAAGGATAGTCGCAAGTAGAGTCTAAGGAGAATCCAGGGAGCGTCCAAGCGTGGTAGCAGGGCGTCGCCACCATCTGAAGGTCACACATGGAATTGAAAGTACTGTACTAGCAGCGGCAGATAACGATATATTTAGCAGGGGATGAAGACATAAAGTTGTATAGTGTATGACCAACAGTGTGTGTGTGTGGGGGGGGGGGGGGAAGTATTTTATGGGAAATTCGATTACCTGAAAATAAGACAACACCTGAGGGATTTGGTTAGGTTAGGTTAAGTTTAGGGTACGTTAGGTTATGTTAATTAGTGTTAGATTTCGTTAGGCTAGGTTTTGTTAGATTTGGTTGTGTTAAATCGGTTAGAAATGCTTCAAAGTAATTAATCATCAGGTTAATTAAACTAAGGTGTCATAAAATCTCCAGGTGTTCAGATAAACCTTCAAATATAACATAAGGAAAATGTCTTGGAGGAAAATGTACCTGGTATCGACAACACAGATCTCACACAGTTTTAAAACACCTGGGCACAAAAACACATCATTTCTCTACGATGTTTTGTTGTTGTGAACGTAAGAGCATCATCCTGAGAGACGACTTGGAACCCTATACCAGCACTGGGCAGATCAAGATGTCACTGTATATTTACCGAGTCCCTGGATATGCGTTGTTATGTATGAAATTGATGTCTAACTGTATACCTATCGCTTTAGTATCGATTAGTGTTGTAAATAGTGATGAGAAAATGGAATAATTGGGTCTTTAGCTTAAATTTTGAGCGTATGTAAGAAATTTAATTGAGAGAGTGAGAGAGAAGGAGGGAGACTAAAGAGAGAAATAACTGAGAGAGAATATACTAAGAGAGATAATAAAAAGAGAACAGAGAGAGAGCACAGAAAACAGAGAAAGAGAGAGAATTAAGTTAGAGAGAGAGAGAGAGATGGGGGGGGGGGGGGTCCTTCAAGGCTAAGAGGAGACAGGTAGTGAGTGGTCAGGATACCAGAGTGTGCCACTTTCTTGTACGGTCCTCGCATACGTGAGTGACCCTTCGTCCCTCCCTGCCACCACCCCGCCCCACTTATACTGACCTGACCTTACTTATACTGACCTAACCTTACTTATACTGACCTCCCTACCACCACCCCGCCCCACTTATACTGACCTGACCCCACTTATACCTGACCTGACCTTACTTATACTGACCTCCCTACCACCACCCCGCCCCACTTATACTGACCTGACCCCACTTATACCTGACCTGACCGTACTTATACTGACCTAACCTTACTTATACTGACCTCCCTACCACCACCCCGCCCCACTTATACTGACCTGACCTTACTTATACTGACCTAACCTTACTTATACTGACCTCCCTACCACCACCCCGCCCCACTTATACTGACCTGACCCCACTTATACCTGACCTGACCGTACTTATACTGACCTAACCTTACTTATACTGACCTCCCTACCACCACCCTGCCACACTTATGCTGACTTGACATCACTTATACCTGGACTTGGCCTCACTTAAACTGACCTGACCCCACTTATACCTAGACTGACCTCACTTATACCTGGCCTGACCTCCCTGCCACCACTCCATCCCACTTTTACTAACTTGACCGCACTTATACTGACCAGATTCCACTTATATGTACCTGACCCCACTTATACTGACCAGATCCCACTTATATGTACCTGACCCCACTTATACTACCTCCCTGCCATCACCCCACTCCACTTATACTTGACCTGACTTCACTTATATCTGACCTGACCTCACTTATACGGACCTGACCCCACTTATACTTACCTGTCCTTACTTATACTGACCTCCCTGCCACCACCCCGCTCCACTAATACATGACCTGACCTCATTTAAACTGACCTCACCCCACTTATATAGACCTGACCTCACTTATAGAGACCTGACCTCACTTATACGGACCTGACCTTACTTATATTGACCTGACCCCATTTATACTGACCTGACCTCATTTATATTGACCTGACTTCATTTTTTTTTCAATTTCAATAGTTTATTCCTTGATAGAGAAAGCTGGATCCTAGTGCTGTCACTAGGTACCCCTGTACAATAACACCCGAAGCATCTGGCAAGTGTGACAAGTATATACAGTATAAATATTATAAAGGGGCTTACTAAAGCCTAAGGAAGGAAGGATATTCCTTTAACACATAATCAGTATTATTTACAAAATATCTGGCCAGTATGGGGAGGATCATCGTGTCTCCGTCAGGGGGTCGTGGAGTGGTGGTCCAGCAGGCGTCACGGAAGCGTTGTGTGTGGGGACCTGACTTCTCTTATATTGTCTTACACTGACCTGAGATGACTTTTCCCAAACCTAACTTACCCTATAGTGACATCTTTTGACCTTTAAGTTGACATGATGTCATACACTGACTTGAGGTGACATTACTTGACCTAAAATTGTGTAGAGTGACCTTCTTTGACCTATAATTACATCCACTGACTTGAGATTGACCTTACTTGACCTAAAAGTGTATAGAGTAACCTCCCTTGACCTTAATGACATCCAATGACTTGGATTATAGTGATATAGAGTGACCTTCCCTGACCTATAATAATATAGTGACCTGAAGTTGACCTTGCTTGACCTGGCTGCCGTCCAAGGTTGAGGGAGGAAGGAAGACCCGACACGAACACAACAAAGAAATAAACAACTCGGCTGGTGGAGACTTGTCCCCGCCCGACAGATAAACTACAATTCCCGATAGCTCCCGACAGCAGCGACGATAACTGACTTTAACCGACGACCCGATAGTATGCGACGATATCTGGCATTTCCTGACGGCAAGATTGTATGCAACGACACCCGACAGCTCCCGATAATCCGACCAACTTCGACGATACCCGACAGTAAGCGACGATATTCGACCTTATCCGGCAACCCGACCAACTTCGACGATACTCGACAGTATGTGACGATATCCGACAGCTCCTGACGTTCCGATAGTTTGTGATGACACCCGACAGCTCCCGATAACCCGACCAACTTCGACGATAGCCGACAGCACCCGATAACCCAACCAACTTTGACGATACCCGACAAAACCTAACTAAAAAAAACCCGACAGAACCCAACCAATAAAACCGACAGAACTCATCCAAAGCTCGAAACAAAATTACACGGAACTTAACAAAATTCGTCCAAAACCGACAGGACCCGATGAAACCTTGACCAAAAACCCGACCACAACCGACAGAACCGAGTGGCCGACGGGACACAATTTACATCCCGTGTAATTCCAGGTTCTCTGTGATGGATTAAGAGGAAGACTGGCTGAAGTTCCTTCCTTTACCACTCAATCTCGTGTGTGTGTGTGTGTGTGTGTGTGTCTGTCTGTCTTTCTGTGTCTGTCTGTCTGTCTGTGTGTGTGTGTGTGGCTCACTGATGAAATGCTTTGGAAAAAAAATACATTCCAAACATTCATTCTCTCTCTCTCTCTCTCTCTCTCATTCTTGCCATACTTCCCACACCTCAAAAAGACAGAAATATGAAAGAAAAATAAGAGAGAGAGAGAGAGAGAGAGAGAGAGAGAGAGAGAGAGAGAGAGAGAGAGAGACGTCCCTTACATGATGACATTAACTGCTTCTCGCTAATATATTAAGGAAGGACAAGTAATTCAATAGTGCCTAGGATAGATGAGACGTCTTAAGCCGATCCTGTAAGGGAGAGGAGTGAGGGAGAAGGGGGGATAGAGGAGAGAAAGAAAGGGGGGTGAGGAAGAGAGAAAGAGAAGAGAGGGGGAGGGGGAGAGGGAAGGGAGAGTAAGGACAGGCACAAGGAGTGAAGGGAAGGACATGGAGAGAGAAAGGGGAAGGGGAGTGAAGAGAAGGAGCCAGGAAGAGGAAGGAGAGAAAGAGAGAGAGAGAGGGAAAAAGAAAATGAAAGGAAGGGAAAACAGACAAAGGGAGAGGGAGGGTGAAAGGCTGGCGAAACACAGACAGACAGAGGGAAAGAGAGAGATCAGCTATGACGGAAAGGGATAAAAGGAATGAGAGAGAAAAATGAAAAGAAATGGTTAGGTAAATCTCTCTCTCTCTCTCTCTCTCTCTCTCTCTCTCTCTCTCTCTCTCTCTCTCTCTCTCTCTCAGATCAGATAACAACCCACTATAACAAGCTATGAAGAACCTGATTGCTATAATTACTCTTAATGACACCGTCCCTGTTATCCAATGTCCCGATTAACCGAATGAGCACCAGGATATTTCACTTCAGTTCCTCATATTCGATATCCCGATAAACCAAATATTAGTAAAGTTACATGTTCGGTTTCTTTTATCCAAGTGTCCCGATAAACCGGAGGAAAGAGATGCGGGTGACTCGATAAACTCGCTTAAGATAAGACTTTACTGTGAGGCGACGATCCCGTTATTATGTGTAGTTCAGTTCCTTCACTTCTTTCTTTCTCTCTTCTTTCATTTTGTGACGATTTCATGACGTAACTATTTTTATTATTCTTCCATGTTATTATTGTTTTTCACATTGGCCTATGAACGCGTTTTCTTGGTTTTTGATTGGTCGAGAAGGGGACGTTGGTAATATCCTGGCTTTCCATTGGTCAAGAGGGGGACGTAGGTAATATCCTGGCGTCTGATTGGCTGAGAGGAAACATTAGTAGTATCCTGGCTTCTGATTGGTAAAGAGGGGTTACGTTGGTGATATTGTGGCTTCTGATTGGTTAAGAGAGGAACGTTGGTAATATCCTTCCCTCTTCTCTAACTCCTCCTCCCCTTCCCCCTTTACCCTCACCCCTTTCTTCCTCTCTTCCCCTCCCTCACCCCTTTCTTCCTCTCTTCCCCTCCCTCACCCTTTCCTACCCTAACCCCCTCTTCCTCACCTCCCCTACACTAGGTGAGGACACAGTGTGACACAGACTGCCCCGTCATGGTGTGTAAGGATGTGGTCAATTGTGGTGTCTGGCCAACGCATAGACACACACACATACAGTCACACATACAGTCACTGGCAGACATATAGGTATAATTTATGTATACATACGCACATATGCATAAGAAGTACACATACCCTCTCACGCATGCTTTCATACAAACACTGACTTGCACAAATACTGTATATAGCATTAAGTAACAATGGTAAGAATATTACAGAAAAAACAATAACAACAACGACAACATTAATAACAACAATGATAACAACAACAACAACAACAACAAGGAAATTCCCACCAAAAATAACAAAACAAATTATCAACAAAATTTAACAAACAAAAATTAACACAAAAAAAACACCAAACTGCCAACTTTTTTTTTTTTTTTGGCGTCAACAAAATCTGTTTGACTTTTGGCGTCAGAAACAAAACAAAAACGTAAATTAATGCAACCCAAAAAAAATATGAAAAATGGATGAAAATTGTAGGTGTTAACGGTGATGGATGGGTGACGAATGAGGGAGAGGCGACGTAGATAGATGGAAGAAAGGGATAAAGAGGGAGAGAGTGAGACGGGAGAACGAGGGAGGAAAGTAGGGATAAACAGGGGGGGAGGGAGGGAGGGAAGGAGATGGGGTAGATAGAGAGGGAGGAAGGAAAGGGGGAGCGTAGAGAGAGAGATGGGGAGGAAATGAGGGATAAAAGGGGAGAAAGGAAGGGCGAGAAGGATGGAGGAAAGGAGGGATAGAGAGGGAAAGAGGAAGGATGAGAAGGATATTTTTATAGGGAGATAGAAAGGGTGGGGGGATAGGGAGGGAGGAAAAAGAAAGAGGAAAATATTTGAGGTGAGAGAGAGAGAGAGAGAGAGAGAGAGAGAGAGAGAGAGAGAGATAAAAGAGAGAGAAATAGCAAAGACAAAGAGAGACAGAGAGCGTTAGATCGAGCGTAAGGAAGAGAGAGAGAGAGAGAGAGAGAGAGACATATATCAGTAGAGAGAGAAGCCATTGCCGTCCGTTCATGGGAAATTTATACCGTGGGGGACCTGGGAGGTGGAGGAAGGAGATAGGAAGGAAGGAAGGAAGGAAGGAAGGAAGGAGAGAAGAAGACAGGGAGGGAAAGGAAGGAAAGAGAAGGAAGAAGATACTGAAGGATGAAGATGAGTGAAAGAGAGGGAAGGAAAAAAGAAAATATTGAGGGAGGAAGAGGAGGAGTGAGGGAGAGAAGGAAGGAAAATATAAAGAGAGGTTGAGGAAGAAGAAGGGAAGGAGGATATAGAGGGAGAAGGGAGGGGGAAATAAAGAGAGTAAGAGGGTGTATATATAGAGAGAGGAGGAGGGGAAAGAGAGAGGGTGTGTGAGAGGAAGAGGTGGAAATAGCAAAGGAAGATGAGGAGGAGGGGATAACGGGTGTGTGGGAGAGAAAAAGAGGATATGGAGGAGGAGGGCGAGGAGGGGGGGAAGAAGGGGAGGGGAGGGAGGAAGGAAGGAAGAGAGGAGGAAGTGATGGAAGGAGGAAGGAAGGAAAGAAGGAAGGAAGAGAAAATTGATAAAAACATCTCTCTCTCTCTCTCTCTCTCTCTCTCTCTCTCTCTCTCTCTCTCTCTCTCTCTCTCTCTCTCTCTCACTATCTCTTCACTTACATAACCTGTCGATATTTTCGGCTCCCTGAAGACATCCTCTCCCTCGCTCTCCTTTATGGTAGTAATAGTAGTGCTCATGGTAGCGAGGTATGGTAGTCATGGTAGCGAGGTATGGTAGTCATGGTAGCGAGGTATGGTATTCATGGTAGCGAGGTATGGTAGTCATGGTAGCGAGGTATGGTAGTCATGGTAGCGAGGTATAGTAGTCATGGTAGCGAGGTATGGTAGTCATGGTAGCGAGGTATGGTAGTCATGGTAGCGAGGTATGGTAGTCATGGTAGCGAGGTATGGTAGTCATGGTAGCGAGGTATGGTAGTCATGGTAGCGAGGTATGGTAGTCATGGTAGCGAGGTATGGTAGTCATGGTAGCGAGGTATGGTAGTCATGGTAGCGAGGTATGGTAGCCAGGGTGGTCGGTCTGGGAGATACAGACTAAAAGTTTTTACTCTTCCAATCTCAACAACGTGATTTTTGGCTGCCCTCCAACCTCTCCCTCTCCCTCCCTACCTCTCTCCCTCTCATTCCTTACCTCCCTCTCTCTCTCTCCCTCTCTCTCCCCCTCCCTATCTCTCTCTCTTTCTCTCCTTTCCCTCTCTCCCTCCCCTCTCTCTCTCTGTTCCTACCTAACTCTCTTCATCTCTTCAACTCTCCCCTTTCCCACTTCCTCTCTCTCTCTCTCTCTCTCTCTCTCTCTCTCTCTCTCTCTCTCTCTCTCTGCTGAACTAGAAAGATGTTGTTTCGACATGACCCCATCATTAGGTTAGGTGAGGTTAACATGAAGGCAAATTGTCCCCAGACTGTGTGAGACAATCACTACACTGGCTGACCTGGTCACTAGATGCGGTGTCGTGTCAGGGGTCACACACTCACGGGGAAGGTTAACCTGATTCAGTGAAGCTTAACCTAACATAACTTAATGTAACTTAACCTAACTCAGAAAAGCTTAACCTAACTTAACTTAATGTAATTTAACCTAACTCAGAGAAGCTTGACCTAATTTATCTTAATCTAACGTAGCTATTGTTGATATTTCTGAGCGATAATTTCTAACTAATCCTGGGAGAGGCAGACAGACAGACAGACAGACACAGAAGAAAAGAAAGAAAGAGAGAGAGAGAAAAGGGAGAAAAAGACTGAGAGAAGATGAAAAACGGGAGAAAAAGAGGAATTCTATGTTGTGTTGGTCGCTGTGTTGGGCGCCTGGTCGTGTTTGGTTGTCTGTCTGATAGTTCATTGTTGTTGTCAATGGCTCAGTAGACAGCTGGTGACAGGTGGCTCAGTAAGGGGTGACTGTCTGGTTGTCTTTTTACCTGTCTCTCTCCTTGTCTGTATGTCTGCCTGTTGATCTATGTCCCCGTCTCTCTGTCTCCCAGTCTGTCTGTCTATTTCCCTTCCTGTCTCTCTATCTCCCTGTCTGTATCTAGCTCCCTTCCTGTCTCTATCTCCCTTTCTATTTCTCTATCTCCCTGCCTGTCTCTCTGGCTCCCTGTCTGTCTCTCTATCCCCTTGCCTCTCTCTCTCTCTCTGTCTGTCTGTTCACTGTACTTGTCGACGAACCATTTAAGACATAATGTCGAGGCGTTACTGGGAAAAAAAATCACTTTTAATTTGCTGTCAAAGGCTATACTTGGAAAAAAATTGAGGGTTGAAGCTTGTCATTTCCGTTCAGTTTATTGTCAGTAGAGAGAGAGAGAGAGAGAGAGAGAGAGAGGGAGAGAGAGAGAAGGACGTCATCACCTTTTCGAGCATGTTTGTAGTGAAGAGAGCGAGAGAGTAATAGAGACACATAAAGAGAAGGTCGTTGTCTACTTTCAGGTTATCCCTAGAGAGAGAGAGAGAGAGAGAGAGAGAGAGAGAGAGGGGGGGGGGGGGGTCCCCGTCTCGTGCAGTTTATCTCGTGTGAAGAAAAAACTTGAGAAATGTCAATGGTTGTGATGACATACATACAAGTGGGTCAACATGCACACACTTAACTGTGTCTACCTTGAGCGTGGAAGTGTGTTTAAGCATGGAAGTGTATGTGTGTGTGTAAGTGTGCAGTGTGTAGAGATGTACAGTAAGTGTGTTTGAACTTGATAGTGTGGAGGTGTAAGTGTGTTTAATCTTGATAGTTTGTGGTGTAAGTGTGTTAGTCTATGGGGGTAAGTATGAGTGTATTTAAGCATGTGTTGGTTTAGGAGTGTGTGTGTGTGTGTGTGTGACTGTTTAAGTATGTAAGTGTGAGTATAAGAAGTAGGTGTGTGTAAGTGTATTTGAGCATGTTAATGGGGGAGGTGTAAGTGTAAGTGTACAAGTCTGAGTCTGTAAGTGTGTAAATATGAATTTGTAGCATTTTTTTATCTCCTTTATTTAACGAGCATAGAGGAACGGATCTTGGTATAGTCGAGTCACAGGGAGCTTTATACGCCATTTGGTAGAGCGCGTCGTGGTAGTGGTATATAAGGGAGGGGTTGGTCTAGATGCCTTCTCTCACATCACCGGTAAAGGAGGTGATTTTTGACACCATGTGAACCTTTTGAGTCGACTTGATCTTGGGTGTTGATGATGGTGCAGGTTGGTGATGATGCAGGTTGGTGATGGTGCAGGTTGGTGATGGTGCAGGTTGGTGATGGTGCAGGTTGGTGATGATGCAGGTTGATGATAGTGCATGATGATGGTGCAGGTTGGTGATGATGCAGGTTGGTGATGGTGCAGGTTGGTGATGGTGCAGGTTGATGATAGTGCATGATGATGGTGCAGGTTGGTGATGATGCAGGTTGGTGATGGTGCAGGTTGGTGATGGTGCAGGTTGATGATAGTGCATGATGATGGTGCAGGTTGGTGATGATGCAGGTTGGTGATGGTGCAGGTTGGTGATGGTGCAGGTTGATGATAGTGCATGATGATGGTGCAGGTTGGTGATGATGCAGGTTGGTGATGGTGCAGGTTGGTATGGTGCAGGTTGATGATAGTGCATGATGATGGTGCAGGTTGGTGATGATGCAGGCTGTTAATGATACAGGTTGATGATACTGCTGCAGGTTGGCTACTTCTGGATATACATCTGCAGGCTCTTAACACTACAGTCTATTATCCTCACAGGCTCTTAACCCTGCAGGCTGACAGCTTGAGGCTGTAAACTTTACAATCTAACAACCATAGCAGTCGTAAGTTTTTCAGGCTTGTAACACTGCAGGCTCTTAACACTGCAGGCTGCGGGGCATCTATCCTACTTTCTAGCGCGACAGGCCGGGGTATTTCGAGGTCACAGCCGTACATGGTGGCAGCCTATCACCCTTTTACCCAACAATGCATTTGTTTTAATATATGCAAATTTATTCAGTCGGACCTCGTTGGTGGCGTCCCGTAAGGCGACAACTTGGGACCTCTGCTGTTTGTTTTGGCTTCTAGGACAAATCGGCGATCACATGAAGATTAGACACCCCAGGATATTTCACCTTAATGATAGCCGAACCCAACTTAATCTAATTTAATCTAAGCTAACCTGTCCTAACCAAACTTGATCTAACCTAACCTAACTTAATCTAACCAAACCTTCCCTAACTTAACTCAACATACTTAACCTACCCCAACCTAGTTTAACCTAACCTAACCTAAATCACCCACACTAGGTATTGTTAGGGTGATTAATCTTCAAGTGAAATAAGCTCAGGTGTCTAAAATCTTCTTCTTCCTCTTTTTCTTCTTCCTCTTTTTCTTCTCCTTCTTCTTCTTCTTTTTTTTCTTCTTTCTAGTCTTCTAAAGTCTAAACTATCCTTCCGTCCACTCTTGTCCGCTAAGCACACACACACACACACACACACACACACACACTGGACGGCTGGCCTCTATTTATCAAGAAAATAAATAGACCGGTGGTGATGTGTCTCCAGTGACAGATTGTGGTAGTTGTGGTGGTGGTGGTGGTGGTGGTGATAGTAGTTATGGTGGTGGTGGAGATAGTTGTGGTGGTGGTGGTGATAGTTGTGGTGGTGATGGTGATAGTTGTGGTAGTGGCGGTGATGGTGGTGATAGTTGTGGTAGTTTATGTTGTGGTTTTATTTGTGGTGATTATAATAGCTACAGTGATTGTGGTTGTGGTGATAGTTGTAGTCCCCCTCCCCCTCCTGCCTGCTCCCCCCTTCCCCCTCCCCTCTCCCCCCTCCTCCCCCCGCCTGCCCCCCCCCCTCCGAAGAACCACCATACAGTCTCCAGGTCTCAAGGCGTCTCCCCCCCTCGTTCTCCTCGTCTCCAGTCGAATACAAATTGTCTCCTGGAAATGGCGATGGTTCTTACGATGGTAGCCGTGGTAATAGTGGTGATTGTGGTAGTGGTAGCAGTAGTGGTGGTGGTGGTAGTGGTGGCGGTAATGGTGGTGGTGATAGTGGTGGCGGTAGTGGGGTGGTAGTTGGAATTGTGGTAGTAGTGGTGATAGTTATTATGCTCTTTCCTCATCACTTTTGACCACACTCAAGACAATAAACATTGACTCTCTCTCTCTCTCTCTCTCTCTCTCTCTCTCTCTCTCTCTCTCTCTCTCTCTCTCTCTCGGTTACCGCTACATGAATTTACCACCCTCCCCCCCCACTACCCCCTACCACCCTTCTACCACCCTCTTCTACCCCCCTCTTCTCCCCCCCCCTTCTCCCCCCCTTCTCCCCCTCCCTGGGTCGTTTGACTAAGCTCTCTTTCGGGGGGGGGGGGTGAACCACCTCTCTAACGACCTCGCTAACGACTCGCTAACGATCAAACAACGACCCCATTCGTTGAGCGAACTCCGTGCCTTCTGATGGTTGATTGTGGATAATGGAGAGGATTTTGGTTGATAAACAAGATCGTGTAGTTAGTAGAGCGGTTGACTATTTATTTATGTGGTAGATTTTGGTTGATTGTGGTAGGTTTTGGTTGATTGTGGTAGACTTTGGTTGATTGTGGTAGATTTTGGTTGATTGTGGTAGGTTTTGGTTGATTGTGGTAGATTTGGTTGATTGTGGTAGACTTTGGTTGTTTGTGGTAGATTTTGGTTGTATGTGATAGATTGTGGTTGATTGTGATAGATTCGTTGACTCCAGTTTATTGTGGTAGATTGTTCATGTTTGTTGTAGATTGTGGTAGGTTTTGGTTGTTTATGATAGATTGAGGTTGATTATGGTTAATTGTAATATATTATGGCTGATTGTGGTAGATTGGTAGACTGATTAACTATAAGACTGATAGACTGTTCAACTAGTAACCTGGTTGACTATCGCCTATCAGACAACAATCAACCAACTCAACCAAAACAACCTAATCCAATATACCCAAAGTACCCAACCATCACCCACCCACTCAAATTGGGCAGTTAACGGGGTGCCATAAACAAGCCGTTAACTGCCCAGAAGTAGAGGGAACAAGCAGTTAGCTCGCGCCATAGGGGAAGGGGAGGGAGGGTGCCATGTCGTGTGTGTTGGCACCTTAATTCATCAAACAGATCGGTGCCACTCAACGTAGCTGGGGGGGGGAGGGGAGGGGGGGGGGAGGGGGGGGGCGGGGGGGGGGAGGGGGGAGGAGGGAGGGGGAGGGGGGGGGGGAGGGGGGAGGGAGGAAGGGAGGGAGGAGGGGGGGAGGGGGAGGGAGGGGGGAGGTGGGGGAGGGGGGGAGGGGGGGGGAGGGGGGAGGGGGGGGGGAGGGAGGGGGAGGGGGGGAAGGGGGGAGGAAGGGGGAGGAGGGAGGGGGAGGAGGGAGGGAAGGGGGGGAGGGAGGGGACAGACAAACAGTAATACAGATGGGAAGATAAAAGGGGAGGGGGGGATAGGAGGGGGAAGGGGGGAGATGGTTAAGGAGAGGAAGATAAGAAGAGGGAGAAACGGAGGGAAGACGAGGACAAGGAGAAGATGAGGTGGGAAGTGTATAGACAGAAAGACAGACAGACAAACAGACAGACACCAAAACAGACATAAAGATAAACACGCACATGGGCAAAATAACAGACCAAGAAAGACAATAACACAGACATGCTAAAGGAAAATACTAACAGACAGACACAGACGAAACGAAACCAAAGATCTAAATATATGTCTAATGATATGCCCCAGACATAATAATATATGCCCCGGAAATAACACTATATGCCCAGGAATAACAATATATGCTATGGCCGAAATAACAATATATGCCCCGGAATAACAATATATGCCCCATAATAACATAATATGCCCTGTAATAACAAAATTGACCCGGAAATAACAAAAATACCCCTTAATAGCAATAAATGCCCCCTGAGATATAATTTTTTATAAGAATATCTCTCTCTCATCAGTTTTAAAAGGGCAGACCCAATCAATGTTCCAATATTTCAGCGCCGCTAGAATAGAAGACAAATGACGTCACTGCCAGCCTGGAATGTGGCGCTTTAGGGGCAGTGAGATGGATTGTTTTTTTGTTTTTTTGTTTTTTTTTTTTCCTTGTTTCTCATTTTCCTGTTTTGTTTTGTTTTGTTTTGTCTTGTTTTTATTGTATTTTTGGATGTTTTAATTTGTTTTTACTTATTTTTCTATGATTTTTCTTTAATTTTATGTTTTTTCTTGATTTTTATTTACCTTTCAGCGGTTAACAAATTTATTGGCAAAGCCTGGAGTACAGTTTGCCTATTCTGAGTAATTCAGTCAGGTCTTGACACTGAGGGTGCGATCACTGTTCACTGCCACACAGGACAGAGGTTCATATACAGTAGAAGTCATTTTCTATTTGAGGACTAATCAGTGTGGGCTGGCAGCAAATTTGGGATAACAGCAAGAATGTCCTCAAGCACTCCTGATTCAATGTAGTAATTACATAGTTCATGATACAATAAGTCAGGTGGCCTAAAGTCTTTGACAGTGTCACATTCAATAATATAGTGTTCAAGTGTATGCTTTAAAGGTTTATCACAAAGTTTACATGCTGAGTGTTCCGGTATGGGTACAGCTTTACTAACTTCCCAAATGAGTCTGTACCCTAGCCTAATTCTGGCCACGACTACATCACATTGTCTAGTTCTGTTCTCATGCTGGCCATACCGGTACCTCTTGTCACAAATTTTGTCATATTTACTAATGCTACAACTGCCAGGTCTCTCTGCATTTCTCAGTTCTACTTCAGAGTTATTTTATTTTTATTTTTTTCCTGAATTCGGTCTCGTTCTTTTTATGGATTTTGTTTTCTTATGAACTTACCTTATTTTACTCCCTTTCTTATTCTTACTTCATTGTTTTGATTTAAACTTTTCCTGGATTTTTATATTTCCCGATTTCTCTCTCTCTCTCTCTCTCTCTCTCTCTCTCTCTCTCTCTCTCTCTCTCTCTCATCTATGAAGCGACAATTATGATATTCATGAACCATTCTCCATCACCAGCCCCTCACCCTCCCTCACCTCCCTCACCCACGCTACCCCTCACCCCTCACCCTCCCTCACCTCCTCTCACCCCTCACCCCTCACCTCCCCTTTCCCTCACCTCCCCCACTACCCCCCATACCCCAACCTTTCATTATCTTTAAAGAAAATAAGAAAATCCTAAACAGTGTAAAAACAAGAGAGAAAATAAATTTACTTTATTTTAGACACAAATATTAGACATTTTTTTCCTTTTAAGTAAAATTTATTATTTCTGTTACTGTGTTGATATAACCTCGTGACGTCATCAGTCAGAGGTCATGCAAGGTCACTGGGCCATTCTTGTACGAGCCCTTCTTAGGTATTATTCCAGCTATTTCCCATTCCAGATATTCCCCTATTCCAGATAGTCCCCATTCCAGATATTCCCCATTCCAGCTATTTCCCATTCCAGATATTCCCCTATTCCAGATAGTCCCCATTCCAGATATTCCCCATTCCAGATATTCCCCATTCCAGATATTCCCCATCCCCCATCTCATCGATCCCAGAACCCTATCCATCCCACAACCTTACCCATCCCACAACCCTACCCATCCCACAACCCTACCCATCCCACAACCCTACCCATCCCACAACCCTTAGCCATTCCACAACCCTACCCATCCCACAACCTTAACCATTCCACAACCCTACCCATCCCACAACCCTTAGCCATTCCACAACCCTACCCATCCCACAACCCTACCCATCCCACAACCCTACCCATCCCACAACCCTACCCATCCCACAACTCTACCCATCCCACAACCCTACCCATCCCACAACCCTACCCATCCCACAACCCTACCCATCCCACAACCCTACCCATCCCACAACCCTTACCCATCCCACAACCCTACCCATCCCACAACTCTACCCATCCCAC
This sequence comes from Homarus gammarus, assembly GCA_958450375.1. Lineage (NCBI taxonomy): Eukaryota > Metazoa > Arthropoda > Malacostraca > Decapoda > Nephropidae > Homarus > Homarus gammarus. The sequence goes on from CAUDMG010003112.1 coordinate 661,427, forward strand.
AACCTTACCCATCCCAGGACCTTACCCATTCCACAACCTCTCCCTCATCTTACCTCTCCCATCGTGTAGAGTTGAAGTGCAAAAGAATAAATTACTTTCCCTCACACACCTGGAGGTAGAACAGGTAACCGCCAGTCAATTAGAAAGGTAACGACTCGAGTGTATGATTACCGATCCACTCCTTCCGTCTAGCGTGACTCTGGCCGCACGCATGTCTACTAGAGGCGGTGGGGAGGCCTAGATAGCGTGAGAAGGTAGCTTGATTGGCCTCACGACACAACGTCTACGAGAGATGAGAGGGAGATATAGCGTGATGGGGTAGCGTGAGGAGGTAGTGTGTGTGTGGGTAGCGTGAGGAGATAGTGTGTGTGTAGATAGCATGAGGAGGTTGTGTTTGCTGGTAGTAGGTGTAGTTAGCGTGAGGAGATAGCGTGTGTAGATAGCGTGAGGAGGTAGTGTGTGTGTAGATAGAGTGTGTGGATAGCGTGAGAATGTAGCATGTGTCTACAGCGTGAGGAGGTAGTGTGGGGGAGGTATCGTCGTGTAGCACATCACAGGTGGATTAAAGTTCACTGTGGACCGTTTAGTGTTCATTTATAGGGATTTTAAGTTCGTTTTAGGGATGTGAGTCTCATTTTAAGGGATTGTGGTTCATTTTAAAGGGATTGAGGGCCACTTTGAGGGTTTGGGGGCCATGTGAAGGGATTGAAGTTCATTTAGGTGGATTGAAATTCATTTTAGGGGATGGAGGGTCATTTTAAGGGGTTGAGGACCAGTTTAAGGGGATTAAGGACGCCTTTGAGGGGATTGTGAGCCATTTTAAGGGGTTGGAGGCTATTTTAAGGGATTGGGGCCATTTTAAGGGGTTGGGAGCCATCTTAGGGGCATTTGATCACTTTTGAATTCACTCAGTACTGTTCACTCTATGGGCATAATTCTTCACTCTACGAGGTCAAAGTTCACTCAGTACCCTACACTCTACGAGGTCAAAGTTCACTCAGTACCCATCACACTACGAGGTCAAAGTTCACTCAGTACCCTTCACTCTACGAGGTCAAAGTTTACTCAGTACCCTTCACTCTACGAGGTCAAAGTTCACTCAGTACCCTTCACACTACGAGGCCGAAGTTCACTCAGTACCCTTCACTCTAGGAGGACTTAAGTTCACTCAAGATCATTTACATTCACACCGGGAGTTATAACTTCATGGTAGAACTAGTCTCTTGATCAAGATTCAGGCGACGTAATCCTCTATGTGTGTGTGTGTGTGTGTGTGTAAGAGGGGGGGAGGAGGAAAATGTGTGTGAGAGAGAGGGGGGAAAGGTGGAAAGTGTGTGTGTGTGTGTGTGTGTGTGTGTGTGTGTGTGTGTGTGTGAGAGAGAAAGAGTTTAGAGATAGTAACTTAGAAAGAGACAATGAAAGAGATAAAGAGGAAAATGAGAGAGAATATGAGAAATAGAGAATGAGAAAGAAATTTTAGTAAACAATAGGAGAGAGAGAGAGAGAGAAAGAGAAAGTTATGAGACGATATGAGAGAGAGAGAGAGAGAGAGAGAGAAGAAAGATTTGGGACCAGCGAGAAAGAGGAAAGAAGAGAGAGACAGACAGGCAGGCAAGAGACAGACAGACAGGCAGACAGACAGACAAACAGACAGACAGACTTCTCCTATTACAAGAGAAGACAAATCAGATCCAAACATCAGGTAAACCTCTCACGCCCTGTAGCAGTCCAGGTGTATCCCCCATGGCTGCCCTCACCTGCATCATGTAAACACTGCCTCGATCCTATCCACCTCCCGTCACCTCTCTGCACACCTGTCAAGAACGAATGTCTAAAAGGAAGATTTCACTGTATTTTGGTATATTAACTTTAGAAACAACAGGGCAGGTGGAGGTTTGGATACGGGTACAGGTGAAGGAGCAGGTGCAGGAACAGGTATTTAAGATCATTACAGTATACAAACGTAAAAACATATCATCAATAAAAATAACACCTTTTAGCTTCCCTCTTAGTTTAGGTTAGGTTAGGTTAGTTACGGTTAGGTTAGGTTAGGTTAGGTTAGGTAAGGGAAAAATGTCGTCTTATGAGATTTTGCTTCTGATATTTTTTTTTTTTTGCATTTTCTTTACAGTTGTTTTGTTCGTTTGCTTTGTTTTTTCATAGGGAAGAGGAATGGGTATTGTTTTGTGTGAGTTTTAATGGAATTCTAGTGAGTGGGATTTTTTTTTTAAGATAGGATTCTCATCTAGGGAGATTTTTCAGGTATTTTTTTCCCCGACGAATCGAATTTTGTCCAAGGCCTTAGCCATGTCAACATTCCCGACCTAATACCCATTCTCCTTCTTCCTCTTCCTCCTCCTCTTCCTCATTCTCCCCCTCCTCTTCCTCCTCCTCCTCCTCCTCCTCCTCCTCTTCCTCCTCCACCTCTTCCTCATCCTCCCCCTGTCCTCTACGTCCTCCTTCTTCATCTTCCTCCTTCTTCATCTTTCTCCTCTTCCTCTTCCACCTCTTCCTTCTTTATCCTCCTCCTCCCCCCCCCCCTCATCCTCCTCCTCCTTCACGTCAACAAACCACAACCCAACGATGAAAGAGACAGACCAAAACGAAATGATCAACACTTACAAATCAACTCCTTCTCTCTCTCTTCCCTCGTCATTCTCTTCCTCTTTCCTACCCCCTCTCCCCCCTCCCCCCCTACCTCCCTCACCTCCTTACCCTCCTCTGGCTATGCATCCACGAGATAATCAAACGAGAGTCAACAGAGCTGTCAATAAAGGTGCGGGAAAATTTCGCGCCATTTTTTTTTTGGGGTGGGGGGGGAGGAGAGAGATCTAGGGGGTAATGTTTGTTTACATTCTGGCGACCCTTGGTGGGAAGGCGAGCAGACTAGGGTTACACTACAACCGTGTTCGTTTCCTCTCTCTCTCTCTCTCTCTCTCTCTCTCTCTCTCTCTCTCTCTCTCTCTCTCTCTCTCTCTCTCACCTTTCCTTGTTCTCTCTTTATTTATCGGCCGACTCCGTTAGCAACTTGAGTATAGAAGCGGAGGAAACATTAAAGTCAAATTAAGCGATAATTTAGTAGGATTATAAACCCTCTCCCACCCAGCCAGTGGATCAGGAGTCGAGGCTGGCGATGTTGATACCTGGCGAAGATTATTTTTTTTGGTGTGTGTGTTTTGTGTTTTGCTCTTGTGAATATATTTTGTGGGTTATGTGAACGATAAGATGATATTATATATTTAATTATATTAATAATAACTCGTAAGAACATCAACAAAGTCATCACGACAAATAGAAATTCCGTAGCTTAAAGGAACGATGGCATGTGCAAATAAACTCCCACATTCTCAGAGGTTCTTTCCTTAAATTTTCCTCCTACCTGGAGCTGTGAGAACACGTGTGGCGGGTTCCCTTCAACAACCACAAAAGATGACGGCCAAAATGGCGTCGACTTTGCACCAATAAGACCTCGCTGTCAATAGAGTCGTTCTCTTTTCACCAGTTGATAAAAAAAACTCAGAGCAAACCTCTGGAGGAGTCAGACCCAAGTTATGAGCAGAATTCATCAAAGATGTCTGCCGCCACCAGCTTTTTGGTTCCTCTTTTATAACAACATATTTTTCTTTCCCGACAGACACGACTTGTGAGGAGTGTTGGAACCAGGGGAGGCGTCCATGGAAGCTACGTAGCGTCTACAGGACGCCCACATAACGCACATATGGCGTCCAGTCGCCGTCCAGCTGGACCTCTCCTTCGCCTTCTGCTTCTATCGTCCTGGGAATAAAATATGTGCCACAAACATGGGCTGGGGACGACACACCTCGGCTCCTGCGGGCGTATTGCGTCTGCTGCACTTTTCCCCATGCCTGCGCCCGCACGAGACGTCTCTCAGAGGACTCGATGTTTCACAACAGGTCTCTGGCTTGTGAGACAGGACTCAGAGACCTGTGAAAATACTACTAACGACAAGGCAGTCAGTCCGGGCTCCGACACTGTCATGTTTTTAAGGAGTCGGGACCTGTGCTGCGCCCTGAGAGTCCGTCGGGTGTCACCGGGAATTTTGGTCCCGGTGAACCACAGACCAGCCTCAGAAACTCAGGGAATCGAGGAAAAAGCACAGCAGACAGCGGAAGAAAAGCTGGCGTCGAGGTTCAGCGCGCGTCCACCATGGCGGCACCGTCGCCTTGCTTCCTTGCCCTCCCTGACGCTCTTCATCATCTTGATGGCTGCCATCCTGCGCCCAGTCTTGGCCTGCCCCGCTGCCTGCACCTGCACTACACCCTCCACCCTCTCCAGAATAAGCGGGCAGGTCGGCAGGGAAGGTCGGAAGGCGCGAGCCGGGGTGAGGATGGCGTGTGTTGGCGCAGGACTGTCTACGGTGCCGCGCCTAGAGCAACTAGACGGCCTCGACCCTGCCACCGTCACCAGCCTGTGAGTACCAAACAGCCGCCACTGTTACACGACACTCCGTCATGTTAACACCACACTTTCTTGTCTTAGGAGTCATTGTATGAAAATGTCAGATCCTGCGATTCTCAAAAGGTCCATACGTTAACCTACTGGCTCTCCCCTTCACCTACTGTATATAACTGATGATGTGAAGACGCATTAAAATAAATCACTTAACCTCGATGGAGAAAAATATATAATATTATAAAACTACAACACTTTAATAGATTCTCAGTGATTGGTAATTAATCTCTCCCACTTACCCACATAAACAGTAATACGAGAAGTTATTAAATGTGAGTATATGACTCCTTTAAGGCCACGAGACACAGATGTTTTTACGTTCTTTTCCCCTTGATTAAAGATGAGAAAACGCATCTAACTGCCTCACATAAGCCAAGGCACCAAAATAACGACTAAATTTGTACTGAAACTCTCTCCTGCAACCAGACTCATTCTTTTATCTCCAAGTAAGAGAAAATAATCGTAAGTTGTTAAGAAAATGAGATTAAAGAGAAGGAAATCAGATAACAATTCAACTGACAAGAGATAATAAACGGAGAGACATTGTGTAGAGAACTGTCAGTCTCTCTCTCTCTCTCTCTCTCTCTCTCTCTCTCTCTCTCTCTCTCTCTCTCTCTCTCTCTCTCTCTCAGGAATTATAGCCAACAACACACTTCACCTTAAGTGGTCAGGGGAAAAGTCTTAAGTAGTTAGGGAAATGTTTTAAGAATTAGGGAAAGTCTTTGATGGAAGACTTGGCGAAAATTGGGATGATTAGTTTGAGGAATTTCCCTAAAACACGTAAAGGCCTAACCTAACCTAACCTAACCTAACCTTCCTTACCCCTAACTTAACCTATGTACAACCAGATTTTCCTTATAGCACGTATTTAAATGGTTAAAGGAGCTGAAATGGTGACTTAAGTAAAGGGCATCAAAAACCATAGAAAGACACACACCTAGGGGAAAAACACACATACCTAGGGAAAAAAACACACATACCTAGGAAAAAAACACACATACCTAGGGAAAAAGACGAAAATAATAAATACCTAGGGATAAAAGGCCTTCTATAGCTAAGGGAAAATATATCTTAAATGGCTTGAGGTGTAAAAAAAAAGTCCTTGGACGTCTCGGGGGAAAAAATCAGACAAAAGTTGAAAATCTCGAGGAAAAATATTGTGTCGTAGGAAGTTGAGACTAAACTTTACTGACTAGACTGATAAGACGTAGACTGAGCCAAGCGGTGATGATCAGGCTCTTGTTGCTGTGTTTATATACATACACTCATACACTTAATACACACACACACACACAAACATGAAGATTCACTCCTACGGACAGATTTGCATACACACCTACAGACTCTCTCTCTCTCTCTCTCTCTCTCTCTCTCTCTCTCTCTCTCTCTCTCTCTCTCTCTCATCAAGGTATTTGCATAGACACTCAGGTGTACGACCTTGTTAGTGGTCAGTGTTAACTACCGTCACCCATTACCTTCACTGATGTTATGATGATGGACGCTCCTGAAGGTGTCGGGGAGGGGGGAGGGGAACGGGTAGAGAGAGGAAGTGTGGAGGAAGAAATGGGGGGAGAGAGAGAGGGAAAGGGGATAGGAGATCAAGGTAGGTTAGATTAGATTGGGATAGGTTGGATTAAAATAGCTTACTTCAGGCTATGTTAGGTTACATTAGGTTAGCTAAGATTAAGTTAGGTTAATTCAGATAGGTCAAGTCAGGTTAGGTTAGATTAACTTAGAAAATACCTCAGGACTCGGTGAAGCGTTACATGTACCCGCTTTCACACACACACACACACACACACTGGAAGTTGTCTGGTACCGGGGACCTGACCTGACCTGACCTGGCCTGGCCTAGGCTAACTCGACCCACATCTCACGCAAACCGGCCAGTTTTGACCTTACATTATCGCAGCAGTATCAGTAGACATTCCCAATTTAGTGAGGCTTTGAAATGCCAGACAGACTGACCCGTGGTTGACGAGGTAATGAACCACACATTCTGGCCATACCACTGATGGCAGATAAGCTTTTGTCACCATGGCCTCGCGTCCTCAAGAAGGATATATATATTTATTCTGATTATGGTGTGGTTGCTGTGTGTCTTTGTCGCTCTGCTCCTTTTCACAATTTTAAAAGTTTATAATGTTGTGCAGTGAGTTTATAGCCGCCCTGTGTAATGTTGTCTTGTGGGCTTCGTCACTCGTTAATATTTTACTTAAGTTTATCGTAGAGTAACTTTGTTTAGTTTAAGGTTAACTAGGCTTGTGTTGTCTAGCTCTCAAGTGGCTGACAAACTCGCTTTTTTTATTATTTCTTTATCTACTTTACATCTCGCGTGTTAAAAATAAAATTGTGACGTTCATGACCACGGCAGACATATAAACTGGTGGAGATAAGCTGAACATTTATGTATACCTAAAGTGTCTAACTGAGGAATGATTGTACGATCTCTCACCAAGTCAAATGTTAAAGGATTATAAAGTTATACCAAAAATGGACTTAACAGTTGTAATAAAATTTGTTGAGAAAATGTATATATATATATATTGTGTGTGATAAGAGTTGTAGGATAAAGGTGACTGGAACTTTTTTCTTTTTTCTTTTTTTTTTACGGGGAATAGCCCACCAGGGCACAGGTCATCGACCCACAACGGGGCCTGGGGGGCGAAATAATAAGAGTAAAGAGAAATTAAAAATAGGAAGAAAAAGACCACGTTAATCTACATCAAGAAGATGCCGGAAAACCAGCTTTTTAAAGTGAGACAGTTGTAAGAGTATGGAAACACAGAAGAAGGCAGAGCATTCCACAGTTTGGCTGTGTGAGGAAATAAGGAGGTACTATAACGGGTTATTCTAGTGTGACCGACAGCCACAGAGAAACGGTGGGCACCGCGGGCAAGACGAGTGTTACGAGCCCACGGCTTTGCCGGCGGTACACAGGATGCCAAATCCACCGAACATTGCCCATTAAAGTACCTGTAAAAGAGAGAGAGTGAAGCAACATTACGGCGAAGAGAAAGGGAAGAAAGACTATTAACTAATGGAGGAGAGTCAGTAAGACGAAATGCCTTTGATTCCACCCTATCTAACAGTTGGACAGAAGAAGAGCCACCCCCAGATATGAGAGCAGTACTCCAAGTTAGGACGAATAAATTCCTTTTAAACTTGAACCAACTGCTCAGGAGTGAAATACAGTAGCTACGGCATCTGTACAGCATTCCCAGCTTTCGGGAGGCAGCTTTAGCAATGTTGTGGATGTGTGGCTTCCATGACATATTAGAGGAAATGGTGAGGCCTAGCATATCTATTTTAGAACTTGGCAGTGATTGTGTCCTGAAATGTGATTGATGGGAGATCATCTAATTTGGAAAGTGTAATTGGTAAATACTGAGTATTATTACTAGCCAAGTTTCTACCTCCCCATTCGGAGATGCTGCACAGATCCGCAATAATAGATGAAATGATATCAGCTCTAGAAATAGATCTAGTTTGAGAATTTGGTGGAAAGGAAAAATGTGAAGAGTGAAGAGTACAATCATCAGCATGTGAATGGTTAGAATTAGTCGTAGTGTGAAGAAAATCATTGATAAAAAAAAAGGAAGTAAGTAGGTGAAAGAACAGAACCCTGTGGGACACTACTATTGGTAGGGACAGAGCGAGTGATCGGTCCCTCGACAACAACTGCCATGGATCGGTACTCAAGGAAGCTAGAAATTAGAGAACAAAGTGGGGGAGAGAAACCATAAGAGGGAAGTTTAGAAAGCATAGACTACTGCCACACCCTGTCAAATGCTTTGGAGATGTCGAGGGCCATGACGAAAGTTTCCCCATAATCCCTAAGAGAGGATGACCAAAGATGGGTGCAGTAGGAGAGCAGATCAGCAGTAGATCTCGCTTGGCGAAGGACATACTGGTGATCCGACAAAAGAGAAAAGCGTTCAAGGTGACGGAGAAAATGAGATAGTTTCGAAAACCTTAGAGAGGGAAGAAGTTAGGGCAATGGGGCGACAGTTAGAGGGATTATAATGGTCACCCTTCTTCGGGATGGGCTGATCCAAGGCGTGCTTCCAAGAAGAAGGAAAAGTTTGGGTTTTGAGACAAAGGTGAAAGAGGTAAGCAGGCACAGGGGGCAGAACTTCAGCACACTCCCTTAGAACACGAGAGGGTATTCCGTCCGGTCCATGCGTCTTACATCCAACCTGGCTGTAAGTGTATAGGTTCAGTAGGAGGAGCAGGAGTAGGAGGGATAGAATTGGAATCGTCTAAGGTGGAGTTAGAGGAGAGTAAGGTGCCAAAAAGATTGGCTTTATCAGGGGGAGAGTTGGCTATAGAGTTATCAGGACGAAGAGAGGAGGAAAAGAGGGAGTGCAGAAGTTATTACAGATGTTTTTGGTTCTGGACCAGAAGGATTTACGAGAAGAAGAGTTAGTCAATCTCCTTGTCACTTTCATTGCTTTAATAAACCGTCATCTGTGTCATTTTTATCGTCATCATCATTATTTGCCATATTTTACCTGCGGCATTATCTCTGTCCTCACTGCCATCTTCATCTCAACTTACTTTCATTTGTCTCTCGATGACGCCGAGGCTTCGTGATGGATTAGTTACCCTTACAATACAATCATTTTCTTTGAAATATATATCAGAGAGAATTAAATAATTTGATGGTTAACTAATATATTTTGTTTACATTATACGACATCATGTTAATGTTCCTCACTTCCACGTTGAATTATAATACCATCTTTCACTCTTACTTTCAATGATCCAAAACTTACTGACTTTGAATTTGAATCATTCTGACAACTTTTTCCCCTTAAATGACTTAACTTTTTTCACTTTATTTTTGAACCACAATTACTTTGATTCCAGAGCTACTTACGTTGAGTGTTATGAGGCGATTGGCGGTAAGAGGGGGGGGGAGTGGATGGTAGGACTGATAAAGGGAGGAAATGGACGAGATGGTGATGAAAAGGGAAGAGAGTTTAGGGGTGAAAAGATGTGGAAGAGGGATGAGAGAAAGACTAAGGAGAGAGAGGAAATGAGAAAGAGAGAAAGAGCGAGTGAGAAGAATAACGAGGGGGTAATTTAGAGTGAGTAATGGTGAAAGGAGCGAGTGAGTAGAAAGGGATGATAGATGAGGAGAAGGATGAGAGAGAGAGAGAGAGAGAGAGAGAGAGAGAGAGAGAGAGAGAGAGAGGCCTGAACACCACCGTATATTCCGTGTTCTCAGTAATGGTAATGGGAGAGCGATAGATGGTGAAGAGGAGAGAGATAAACGAGAAGGAGAAGGAAGCAATTGGGGGAGAGGAAGAAGAGGGGGAGGAACGATATATGGGAGAGAGGATGAGGAAGAGAAAGAGGAGGAGGAGAAGAAGAAGAGGGGTTAAAAAGAGGTAGATGGGAGCTCCAAAGTGGGCTGAAGAAAGAGGAGGAATTAGTAAAGTAGGGAGGAGGAGGGCGATGACGAGGAGGAGGAAGAGAACGAGGCGGACATAGAAATAGCAGCAGTAGAAGTAGTGTCAGTCAAGGTACCAAAGGCGCCCTTTTCCACCCCTCCGCCCCTCCCCCCTCCGCCCCTCCCCCCTCCCCCCACCCCTTCCCTTCCGCTACTCTACTCAGAAATAATATACACAACTATTCCTGTCCCTCTCTGACGACGGTGGGACGGACATACCTACAGACAGAGATAAAAAAAGGGTACACAGAATGAGACAGTGAGAGACGGATGGTTAGTATGTAAAGATAGATTAGGTAGACAGAATGAGACAGTGAAGCAGAGAGACAGGTGGTGATGGAGGTGATGGGAAAGTAGACGGTAATTGAAGACAGTAATGTTAACAGAGAGATAAAGAGACAGAGAAACAGACGGTGGTGTTGAAAGGAAAAAGGGTAAATAAAGAAAGATTTGTAGATAGACAGACAGATAAGACGAAGAAGAGAGAAGCAGAGAGGCAGATAGAGAAAGATAGGATGATGATGATGATGATAATATATACTCGTAGACACAACCTAATTTAACTCTAATGTAACTCTAAATTAACCTAACTTAACCTAACCTAACATTAACTTAACTTGATCTAAGCCCCACACTAACTTAACCTAACATGACCTAACTTGACTCTGATTTAACCTAACCACACGTAACTTAACCTAACCTAACTTAATCCAACTCTAACATAACCTGACCGAACCTTATCCAAACCAAAGTTAACTTAAACTAACTTAACCTAAGCTAACCCATCCCTAACCTAGCCTAAGCTAACCCATCCCTAGCCTAACCTAACCTAACCTAACCTCTCATGATGAACAAGTCTCAATTGTATTTATTTGTTTGTTTGTTTATTTCGTAACAGTGACCTGAGTAATAACAACCTTACAAGTCTCCCTGACCTGATCTTCAGCGACTTCCCGGGTCTCCAGTACCTGTAAGTACTGTCCGAACCTGTATGTACTGTCTAAGACCTATATATACTGTTCAGGACCTATTAGTACTGTCCATGACCCGTAAGTACTGTCCATGACCTGTAAGTATTGTCCAGAACTTGTTTACTGAGCCACACTGTTTTTTCAGGAAGCTCTCAGGCAACCGCATCAGCAGTGTGTCGCCAAAGGCCTTCCATCGTTTGCCTCTTCAAAACTTGTGAGTACTTCAACTCTCTCTCTCTCTCTCTCTCTCTCTCTCTCTCTCTCTCTCTCTCTCTCTCTCTCTCTCTCTCTCTCTCTCTCTCTAGATTATAATAATAAGGGATATCGAACACATGATTAGCTTGGACAGTTTTATTTAAGGTCATGCATCCACTGTTGTTGACCCTAATTAACCTAATTTGTCCCTTAATTAAACCTCTCTTTGACCTTACATGACCTTGTATAACGATCTTTCGCGACCCTTAACAACCTGCACCTCCCTTGTTCCTTCAGATACCTGGACAACAACCATCTGTCTGGTCTCCTGACGGGGTCGTTGCCGACAAGAATGTTGGAGCTCTCTCTGGAGGATAACTTCTTCAGTAGTGTCCCACCCTCCGTCACCCCCCTCACCAACCTCCAGTTCCTGTGAGTGTGTGTGTGTGTGTGTGTGTGTGTGTGTGTGTGTGTGTGTGTGTGTGTGAAGGAGACGGGGCCAAAGTCATGACTAGAGATCTGGGAAGAGACACGGAGACATAATAATGTGTGTGGTCGTGTACATGGTAAGGGGGACACTGAGCCCAAGTTGACCCTCAGCCCAGCACGTTCTTGCTGAGTAAGTGTAAACAGGAGGAGGAGGAGGAGGAGGAGGAGGCGATGTAAGAAGAGGGAACCTGCACAAATAAACACGATTGTGAAAACTCTCCTCTCTCTCTCTCTCTCTCTCTCTCTCTCTCTCTCTCTCTCTCTCTCTCTCTCTCTCTCTCTCTCTCTCTCTCTCTCTCACCACAGTCCTACCTTACAGGAACCTGGCGCGGAACAAGATCTCTGGGCTGCACGTGGGTGAGCTCCAGGGTCTTCACAGTCTCACCTCTTTGTGAGTAAACAAAGCCACGTGTTGTAGCCTACTTGGTTCGCTCCGTTAGTTCGGTGTATTAATTGTTTGTTTGTTATGATTTTCGTGTTAATATAATATTCTGAGCGTTTTCTTTATTGAGTTCAGTTTTACGGTTATTTTATTGTTTTTTGGAATATTTAATGTTGTTATCGTTACTACTACTACTACTACTACTACTACTACTACTACTACTACTACTACTACTACTACTACTACTACTACTACTACTATTACTACTACTATTACTACTTCGACTTGTACGTTATATACTGAAGATTATTATCAATTATAATTATATAATAGTTTCATATCTACGTAAATCATATATTAAGCTTACCAGTCTCTCACCTTACCAGTCTCTCACCTTACCAGTCTCTCACCTTACCAGTCTCTCACCTTACCAGTCTCTCACCAGGTCGCTTCATCAGAACAAGATCACGACAATAGAAGAAGCAGCTCTGGAGTCTCTCCCTCAGCTTCAAGTCTTGTAAGTATCTCTCACTTGTATCTCTCACCTGTATCTGTTATTTCTATCTCACCTGTATCTCTCATCTGTCTCAGCTATATCTCACATGTCTCTCTCCATTATCTCTCCCTTTAGAGACTTGACTGAGAATCACTTGGTGGAGGTGCCGGCAGCCATCCTCCGTTGTTCTCAACTGACTCGCCTGTAAGTACCTCAGGCTCAGTAGGTAGGCTCAGTAGGTAGGCTCAGTAGGTGGAATCATCAACCAGATTCAACAGGTAAACTCATTAGATGTACTCAGTAGGTGTACTCAGCAGACTCACTCGACAGCTAGACTTACTTCACACCAAGACTCACCAGATGGACTCACAAACTAGACTCACCAACTGGACTCCGTTGATAGACTGACTCAGCAGGTAGACTCACCAGATAGACTCACTAGATAGACTCACCAGTTAGACTCACTCACCAGGTACACTCACTAGATAGACTCACTAGATAGACTCCCTAGATAGACTCACCAGCTGGAGTCCCTAGATAGACTCACTCACCCACCAGGTAGACTCACTAGATAGACTCACCAGATAGACTCACCAGATAGACTCACCAGTTAGACTCACCAGATAGACTCACTCACCAGGTAGACTCACTTACCAGGTAGACTCAGCAGGTAGACTGACAGTGTTTTCCCCTCACACAGGTTACTAGGCAACAACCAGGTGACGTATCTAGGTGAGGGAGTGTTTAAAGGTCTGGCCAAGCTGGAGCAGATGGTGATCCAGGGGAACCCACTCCTCACCGTGCACCAAGACGCCTTCACTCACCTGCCCTCTCTCACCAAGCTGTAAGTGTCCTCACTCACCAAACTGTCAATATATATCCTAATTAAGTCCTAGTCGGTTCCTTTATAATCCAGATAAGTCCTTGAAGGATCCCAATCAGTTCACGTGGGATCCTCATTTTGCTTACCGGGTCCTAATCATGATACACATGAGGTCAGAAACCAATCCAGGGGTTCTCATCAAGTCCTACAGCATCCCATTGAGGTCCTTTAGGGTCAAGGTCATTTCAGATCACTCCCAGGTCATTTTTTCCTCCTGCAGGATCCTGAAGGAGACGCGAGAGTTGACGGACTTCCCTTCCCTCAACGGCACTTACAACCTGGAGATGCTGAGGATAGACAGGGCGGCCCTTACCTACGTCCCTGACCACCTGTGCTCCTTCACCCCCAAGCTCAGGAGTCTGTGAGTGTGTGGGCTAGAGGCATGGGCTTGGAGAATGGGTTAGAGACATGAGTAGGGGGACAGGGGGCAATCACAAGGCATAGGGGTTCGGGGCATTGGCAGAGGATAGGGGATATGAACTTAGGTTAGGGACATGGGTTATGGGTGGAAGCTAGGAACATACAGTAAGTTGTGGGCTTTGGCAGGAGGTAAGACCTGAGGACATGGGTTGGGGTGTGGGTTGCGGGTACTGGTTGGAGATAGGGGGAGGGGTTAAGGGATAGTAACATAAGCAGAGAGATGATAGGGCTGAGGAACATGGGCTAGGAACATGGGCTAGGTACCCGAATCATTTTATCACTACAGTCAAATAATAATTCATATATTAATTATTTTTATCATTTATGTGTCTCAGTTTAATTCACTCATCCCCAAACTTAATTATGAAGATGGAAAAATTTATCAACAAAAACACAATAAATAATTATACATTTAATTAACCTAACATTTCTTAATCTCCTGTACATTATATAAGAGTTTAACCTTTGACCTCTGACCTCACCCCTCTACTATCATAATTTGACCTCAATGTGACCTTCATGTTGGCAGGAACCTCCATCTAAACTCCATCAGTGACATCCCAGTGTTGGAAGGCTGCCACCACCTCAAGCTCCTGTGAGTAGAATACAATAATCTTAATACAACATACAGTATATACACTCGTCTTGATACAATATAAATACACTTGTTGAAATAGAACAAAATTCACTGATTATCATACATCATACAGTAAAATACTCTAGCTACAATACAACGCAATACCATAATTTTAATACAATGTAATAAGTTATCTTTAATACAGTTGAATACACTTGTTAAAAATAAATTAGCTCATGCATTTTAATACAGTAAAATACACTTGATTTAAGAACATAAGAACATAAGAATGGAGGAAACTGCAGCGGGCCTGTTGACCCATACTGGGCAGTCCCGTTTGTACCCAACCCCTGTTGTTCATATAAGCATCCAACCTATGTTTGAAGCTATCCAGCGTATTCGAGTTAATGATGATATTTGGTAACTTGTTCCATTCATCCACTACTCTGTTTCCAAACCAGTGTTTACCTATTTGACGCCGAAATCTAAATTTGTCTAATTTAAAACCATTGTTACGAGTTTGCTCCTGGTTGGATAGTTTGAGTACCTTTGTAATGTCCCCTTTGTTTAACCCTGACTTCCATTTATACACCTCTATCATGTCGCCCCTCACTCTACGTCTTTCGAGGGAGTGCAAGTTAAGATGCTTTAACCTGTCTCTGTATTCAAGGTTCCTAATGCCCGGGATTGGTCTTGTCATTCTCCTCTGGATTCTTTCCAATGATTCTATATCCATTCTGTAATACGGTGACCAGAACTGAACTGGGTAATCCAAGTGAGGTCTCACAAGCGCTAGATATAATTTTAAGATGACCTCACTAGTCTTGTAACTAACACTCCTTTGTATGAACTCAAGTACTTTATTAGCCTTGTTACGAGCAAAAACACATTGTTTACTTGGCTTAAGATTCCCACTTATCATTACTCCTAAATCTCTCTCGCAGTCGGATTCCACAATGGCATCGTTGTTCATCTGGTAACTGGTTTCCCTGTTTACATCTCCTATACTGAGTACTTTACATTTGTCCACATTGAATTTCATCCGCCATTTTTCCGACCATTCGAAAACATTTTTTAGATCTTCCTGTAGTTTTGCAGAGTCCTCGTCAGATTTAATTACACGTCCTATTTAAGTGTCATCAGCAAATTTATTTATCTTGCTGTCTATGCCGATATCTAGGTCGTTTATATATAAAATAAATAATAATGGTCCAAGTACTGAGCCTTGGGGAACTCCACTAGTGACGTTGCTCCAATGCAATTTAGTGCCGTTTATGCTCACTCCCTGTTTCCTGTCCCGTAGCCACGCCCTAATCCATTTAAGGATATTACCTTTGATGCCATGCGCTTCTACCTTTCTAATTAGTCTTTCGAGGGGTACTCTGTCGAAGCCTTTGCTAAAGTCGAGATACACCACATAATAATTGTGCCCCTCGTCCACCGATTCGAAAACTGATGAAAAGAATGTTAATAGATTAGTTAGACATGAACACCCACTTGTGAAGCCATGTTGGGAATCATTGATCAACTTGTGCTTCTCCAGGTGGTTTCGAATAGAGTTTGAAATAATTGATTCTAGTAATTTACCTACTATTGATGTTAGACTGATTGGGCGGTAGTTAGAGGATAGTGATGGAATAAAACACAGTAGTGGGATATAATACAATGCACGAACTTTAATGCAGTGGAATACAATGTACCTCCTTTAATGCACTATATTAGTTCTAATGAAAATTAATACTGCATGTTCAATAATAATAATGATGATAATAATAATAATAATAATAATAATAATAATAATAATAATAGTCATAATAATAATGTAATAATAATGATCATAGTCATAATAATAATGTAATAATAATAAAAGTAATAAAAAGAAGAATGAGAATAACAATAATAATAATGATTCTGTTTAAGCTCATATATGTCAGAAGTTTGTGGAATCAGTCATATAGGTCAGGTGTACACACAAACCTACCTGTAATTCCCAACCTAGTAATTATAAGACTCGTGTCACTGTAATTTAATCTGAAAGTTCAATATGTTTTTTTTCTCCCGAGTCATAAGTATAGGTATTATTCTTAATGACTTAGACTTATAAGAAAGGATTTGATTTCTCCCACCAGCTTGTGGCCTGGCCATTAATGCCACCTATACTAGTGACCTGAAGTAATTATACCACCTACATGTCGTCAGGAGAGATGCCACCCCTTGAACTTATCACATCTGAGGTCCTCCCACCACTCACTTGACCAATTTTATCATCAGTTGACGTCACTAGGTTTGAGTTTCTCCGAGGAGTGACCTTACTAAGTGTGCCATTTCTCTTGACCTTATCAAAGTTAAGGTTCATCGAGCTGTGACCTCATCGATATTAACTAACAGCGCCATCATTTGGCCTTATTTGAATTACACCCGGACCCTCTCAGTGATTATTTGACCAAGAGAGGCGTCAGGATCCTCACTTAATACCTTATTTAACTTCACCTGACCTGAGTTCTTCCTGGCAGTGACCTGAGCGACAACGCCCTCAGTAGCCTGGGTCACGGCAGGCTGACAGGGGCTCCCCACCTTCAGGATCTGCTCCTGCAACACAACAGGATCACACACGTCCCTGCTGACGCCTTCTTCGGCCTCCCCCACCTCCAAGTCCTGTACGTAGGTCATGTAGAGTCAATTAAGGTCACGTAGGGTCAAATAAGATCATATTAGGTCAAAGAGGACTTTATAGGATCTAAGTCTTGCTATGTGAGGTCAGATAGGATCAAACATAATTAAGTAAGGTCATGTTGGATTAAGCAAAATTATGTATATTATCAAGTACAGACATGTAGGTTAAAGTAAGGTCATATTGGGTGATGTAGCGTCAAACTGAATACATGTATGTTCATGCAGTGGTATGGTATAGTATCATTTAGGGGGATTTTAAGGTCAGGCAAGGTTTAGTAAAATAGATACGAGTTTTATAGTCCACATTAGGTTACATAGGTCACAAACGTTGGTTTAGGACGAATAGATTTACGTCGAGTCATTTATGGTTATTTGTTAAGTTTTTCTTATGTTGTATTAGTGTGCAAAGTCATCTGTCTACTACTACCACTACAACTACTACTACTACTACTACTGGTGTCTGGTCTCCTCCCTCAGGGCGCTTCAACAGAACCAGATCTCTCAGATAGAGGAGGACGCCTTCCTTCCGCTGATCAGCTTGGAGGACATGTACGTATCTCCATCCCGCTCCTTCTGTAGCAATAAGTGGTAAAGTCCAAGTATATGCTGGTATAACGTGAGCTGATTGGTTTCTCCTAAGTGTGACGTAGGCAGGGAAGATGTGCGTTGATTGGCTTTTGTCCACACATGATAGTGAACGAGAACCAATCAGTGTACTCTTGGTGGGTAAGGGCCAATCACTGCCCGTAATTTGTAGGCAAGGACCAATCAACTTAAGTCATGTGTGTATGTGTGTAGATATCTATCAAATTTAGAAATCGGGGTTTAAAGTCTTGCTCATCGATATTTTTCAGTAATATCTTAAGTGTTTGTCCTCTCATCTACTCTCCCCGAGACGTCAACAAAGAGTCTCTCCTCCCCTAGACGTCAGCTAAGAGCCTCCCCTCTCCTCTACAGTAACCTGGGCGACAACGTGTTCCCGAAGCTGCCACAGAGAGGGCTGGAACACGTCCTGTCCATCAAGGTGCATAACAACCCTTACCTGCGAGAGTTCCCAGGGCCCGAGAGTTTCCCGAAGGTGCACACCCTCACCCTCTCCTACGCCTACCACTGCTGCCCCTTCCTCAGGTGAGTTTTCTCAAGGAGTGAGTATTCCTTATACTCACCTCCACCCCACACTACCCTCCATCCACCCCACACTACCCTCCCACCCCACACTACCCTCCCATCCCACACTACCCTCCCACCCCACACTACCCCACTCCACCCCACACTACCCCTTCCACCCCACACTACCCTCCCACCACACCCTCCACCCCACACTACCCTCCCACCCCACACTACCCTCCCACCCCACACTACCCTCCCACCCCACACTATCCCCTCCACCCTACACAAACCCACCCCCACCCCACCCTCCACCCCACACTACCCCCCTCAACCCCACACTACCCTCCATCCACCCCACACTACCCTCCCACCCCACACTACCCTCCCATCCGCCTCCCACTCCACACTACCCCACTCCACCCCACACTACCCCTTCCACCCCACACTACCCTCCCACCACACCCTCCACCCCACACTACCCTCCCACCCCACACTACCCTCCCACCACACCCTCCACCCCACACTACCCTCCCACCCCACACTACCCTTCCACCCCACACTACCCCCTCCACCCTACACAAACCCACCCCCACCCCACCCTCCACCCCACACTACCCTCCCACCCCACACTACCCTCCCACCCCACCCCACCCTCCACCCCACACTACCCTCCCACCCCACACTACCCTCCCACCCCACCACACCCTCCACCCCACACTACCCTACTACCCCCTCCACCCTACACAAACCCACCCCCACCCCACCAAAGTGGATACAAGCCGACATATTAAGATTGTATCCACTTTTTTGCACTTAGTAACTATATCAGTTCTCATGTACAGAACCAAATACGCAATGTGCTTGAATACCTCTCACGTAAATGTGAATAACAAAGTGTGAGGCCAGACATACTGCCTCACACGCCTGTTCTCACGCATTTGTGAATAAGTTACCCTTTATGTATAGAACTAAACAAATAATGTAAATGAAATACTGTGTAACTCTCAGTGCCATAATATCCTGACAACCGGGGTTAATTATTATGACCCTTTGTAAACCCTACTCTGTAATCCTTTTGCGCTACCGCTCACAGGATGAGTGTGGGGTGCACAATAAAGTAGCCGCTGCAAGCGGCAAAATAAAAAAAAATCAACCTCCACCCCACACTACCCCTTCCACCCCACACTACCCCCTCCACCCCACACTACCCCCTCCACCCCACACTACCCCCTCCACCCCACACTACCCCCTCCACAACGCACTACCCTCCCACCCCACCCCACCCTCCACCCCTCACTACCCTCCCACCCCACACTACCCCCCTCCACCCTACACAAACCCACCCCCCACCCCACGCTACCCCCTCGACCCCGTACTACCCTCCCACCCCCCCTCCACCCCACACTACCCCCTCCACCCCTCACTACCCCACACCCCCCCCCTAACTTTAGAAGATAAAAGACAAGCCTTCAACTAAGAATATGAGTTTTGGGGGCCCTCTTATTAAACATTATTTAAGACAAGACGGCCACTTCAAGTATAATGGGATGACCTGCGTCTCTCTCCCTTCACTTTTTGCCTTCTTAAAAGCAGCTGGCGGTCATTCATCCTTTTTGCCATACGGGATGAAATTTCTCTCTCTCTCTCTCTCTCTCTCTCTCTCTCTCTCTCTCTCAAGCCTCTCCTTCTCCCCCTCCTTCAGCCTGGAGGTGGACACGGCGGAGGATCAGGAGGTGTACAGGATACAGGAGGACGTGCTGTTCAATGTGTCGGACTTCCAAGACATTCACCCCGGCCTCTGGAACATCTCTCGCCCTTGGCCCCATGATGGTGAGTGTTGGGGTGGTGATGAGTGGGATGGTGATGAGTGGGGTGGTGATGAGTGAGGTGGTGAGTGTTGGGGTGGTGATGAGTGGGATGGTGGTGAGTGTTGGGGTGGTGATGAATGGGATGGTGGTGATGAGTGAGGTGGTGAGTGTTGGGGTGGTGATGAGTGGGATGGTGGTGAGTGTTGGGGTGGTGATGAGTGGGATGGTGGTGAGTGTTGGGGTGGTGATGAGTGGGATGGTGGTGAGTGTTGGGGTGGTGATGAGTGGGATGGTGGTGCGTGTTGGGGTGGTGATGAGTGAGGTGGTGAGTGTTGGGGTGGTGATGAGTGGGATGGTGGTGAGTGTTGGGGTGGTGATGAGTGGGATGGTGGTGAGTGGGGTGGTGATGAGTGAGGTGGTGAGTGTTGGGGTGGTGATGAGTGGGATGGTGGTGAGTGGGGTGGTGATGAGTGGGATGGTGGTGAGTGGGGTGGTGATGAGTGAGGTGGTGAGTGTTGGGGTGGTGATGAGTGGGATGGTGGTGAGTGGAGTGGTGATGAGTGAGGTGGTGGTGAGTGGAGTGGTGATGAGTGGGATGGTGGTGAGTGTTGGGGTGGTGATGAGTGGGATGGTGGTGAGTGGGGTGGTGATGAGTGAGGTGGTGAGTGTTGGGGTGGTGATAAGTGGGATGGTGGTGAGTGGAGTGGTGATGAGTGAGGTGGTGAGGGGTGATGATGAGTGTTGGGGTGAGTGTGATGATGAGTGGGGTGGGGATGAATGGGCTGGTGGTGAGTGAGCTGGTGATGAGTGGAGTGATGGTAGTGAGTGTTGGGGTGTGATGAGAGGGGTGATGGTGTTGATGAGGATGGTGTTGATGGTGAGTGTGGTGATGGTGGATGATAGCGATGGTTTTTGTGTTGATGATAATGATGATGATTGTGAGGGTGTAGATGGTGAGAGAGAGAGAGAGAGAGAGAGAGACATCCAAACTCAACAATTCACAATTCGTATCAAAACACATACAAAAAAAAAAATATTCAAATAAATAATAATAATTTAAAGATAAAAAAATATACTTTCAAATATTTTTTTTTTTAGTCGTATTCAAAATAAACCAGCCAAAAATATACACAAAATGAAGAAAAATTTCCATGCTTTCTCTTCACTAATCCATATTTACTGTTGTATTGTGAAAATTATAGCATGTTGGAAAAGTAATATTGTTGTGGGTTTTTTTTTTTTTTGCATCATTACTGTTTATTTAAAGTTTTTAATAAAAGTTTTGGATGTAGTTTGAGTTTTATGAATGTTACGGTAAAGTATTGAAAAGTTGTTGTTTTTTTCTGGTAATATTGGAACGTTTTATTTATATTTTGAGATGTCCATTTTTTTCTAAGATGTCCAATTTCAGTATATACTAGTTTGTTTTATGTCTTGCTACTGATGTCTAATTTTAGAGTGTCCTAATTTTGGTGTCCAATTTTAGAATGTCCTAATTTGGGTGTCCAATTTTAGAATGTCCTAATTTTGGTGTCCAATTTCTTTCGTGTTTTCATTGGGTTACGTCGTATTTTATGTGTCCTGTTTTATGATGTCCAATTTTAGAATGTCTTACTTCCTGGTGTCCAATTTTAGAATGTCCCATTTTGGTCATGTCCAATTTTATAAGGTCCTATTTGATCGTGTCTTATTTCGTTGTGATCAGTTTTTTGGTTGTATTTTCTAGTGTCCAATTTTACAGTGTCCTGTTGTAAATTAATCCTTTTTAATGTCCAATTTGTTGGTGTCCAATTTTGAATGACCTTTTATTTTTATGACCTTATTTTTATGCCGAATTTTCCGATGTCGTAACTTGTCATAACCTAGTTTGTGATGTCCTATTTTGAGATGTCCTATTTTGAGATGTCCTATTTTCTCTTGCACTGTTTTCTTGTGTCCAATTTCTTGATGTGCAATATTGTAATGTCCATTTTTCGGATGTCTTATTTTGTCGTGCCCTATCTTGTCTGGTACCCTCATGGAATGTCCTATTATATTATGTCCAATTTAGAATGTCCAATTTTGAATGTTCAATTTAGAATGTCCAATTTTGAATGTTTAATTTAGAATGTCCAATTTTAATAGATCATCATAATATAATTTTAGCTATTTTTTTTACTTTATTTGTGGATATTTGTATATGTATGTACGTATATATATATACACATCTGTACTGTATATATATATGTATATATATATATATATATATATATATATATATATATATATATATATATATATATATATACATATATATATATATGTGTGTGTGGTGTGTGTGTATATATAGCCACACATATTTTGGTGTATTTATGTCTGCATGTACAGGTATATATATATACTCTTGTCTTTACGAACCCACAGACAGGAAAGTGATCGCCTGACTCATTTTATTAAGTTGATGAACTGAAATGACCTGACTTGACCTGTTTTAATGATCATGATGAATTGAAATGGCAAGAATTGAAAACTGATTTGATGACCTGTGTTGACCTAAGATAACAAGTTAATGACCTAAGTGACCTGAGTTGTTTAGCGTTAATTGCCTAAGTTGACCAGAAGTAAATTGCCTAAATGGAGCAGAAGTTAATTGTCTAAGTTGATGACCTAATATGACCTAAGTTTATGCCCCTCTCAGTTTTGATAACCCCCGAGAACATAGTTGTTGTTGTTGTTGTTTTTGTTAACTTAAGTTCCTTTTGTTTGTAGAAGACTTGGATAAGTTTGAATCGGTGTGGGCTAACTTGGCAGATGCCTTCTCCCTAGCCGGCACCACAACCACCACCACTACTACTGACCTCCCGTCGACCTCCACTAACATCGCCTCTACCACGGCCGGGTCTTCGTCATCACCACCACCACCACCTTCGTCTTCGTCATCACCACCACCACCACGTCAACACCATCTGGCTCTTCCCGTCACGCCATCCATTCGAATCCGGCCTCAGTGCATCCCTTTGCCAGGTCAGTCTTGTATTGTGTCAGTCTTACGCAGTGAATGGTTCGTCTTAGAAAGTCAGTCTTTTTATTAATGGTCAAATTTGATTAAAAAGGGTCAGTCTTATAACCTACCATTTCAAGCCTTGTTTAAAAGGTCAGGCTAGTCTAATTATGTCTGCCTACCCAGCTAACCTGATCTATTCTTGTTGTGTACCAGTTCTGCCATCTCTTACCAGACCAGAAACAATTACACTAGTCATTGGTACCTGGAGACTGTGTGAAGGTTGGTCACTCACCTTCACAGGGCCGTTCATGTTATGTCGAATCCTTATTAATTTGGTCAAGTAATCTGATTTGACTTTAAGTGCACCTGAGATGACCTCTTTGTGAGGTACTTTTTTGTATATCGTGACCTCAGATGATTTCTAGGCATCACCCTTTATGAGTTTTGACCTGATCTGACCGAAAATTACCAAATTTAATCTAAAGTGAAGCTATTAATTTGACCCTAAATTACTTGATCTAACCATAAGTTAAGCTATTAATCCGATCTCGTGTGACCTGTGTTGATTTCGCCCACAGGACCTTTCATGCCGTGTCGTGACCTGTTCGACTGGTGGACACTGCGGTGCGGGGTGTGGATTGTGTTCCTGCTGGCGCTGATGGGGAACGGTGTGGTGGTGGTGGTGCTGGTGGCCGCCTACGCCAAGATGGACGTACCTCGCTTCCTCGTCACAAACCTCGCCCTCGCTGACTTCTTCATGGGCGTGTACCTCGGTGAGTGAGTAAGACGGAGCTGGAGACCTGCCTGACGCAGAACTCATTACTGTAGTTATGTTAGTGATGCCCCTTATTATTGGGTTCTTCCTCTTATCTATTTACTGTATTCTTCGGCCTTCATCAGGACTTGCCTCTCCTCCTCACTCTTTGCCTGGACCTATTTATTCATCATTTATCTATGGCCTCATTATCCTCGAGAGAGTTTCTGGAATTTATAGTAACCTTTTTGTATCCTCCTCCCGTCACCCACTCACCCTTGGCCTCCTCTGCAGGGTTCTTGGCCGTGGCAGACGCCTCAACGCTTGGGGAGTTCCGTATGTATGCCATCCCGTGGCAGATGTCCCCGGCGTGCCAAGTGGCCGGCTTTCTGGGAGTGTTGAGCTCAGAGCTCTCTGTGTACACGCTGGCTGTCATCACACTGGAGAGGAATTACGCCATCACACACGCTATGCACCTGCAGAAGCGATTATCCCTCCGCCAGGCTGCTTACATCATGGCCGTGGGCTGGGTCTTTGCAATCACCATGGCGGTTCTGCCACTCGCTGGGGTCTCTGACTATCGCAAGTTTGCTGTCTGTCTGCCCTTCGAGACTGACGGCGCTGGTCTGGGTTACGTTGTGTTCTTGATGTTCATCAATGGCGTGGCCTTCCTCATTCTAATGGGGTGCTACTTCAAGATCTACTGTGCCATCCGCGGCTCACAGGCATGGAATAGCAATGACTCGCGCATTGCCAAACGCATGGCACTTCTTGTCTTCACAGACTTCATCTGTTGGGCGCCCATTGCTTTCTTTTCCCTAACTGCTGCCTTTGACATTCATCTTATCTCCCTTGAGGAAGCGAAAGTGTTTACTGTGTTCGTATTACCTCTCAACTCCTGCTGCAATCCTTTCCTCTACGCTCTCTTGACTAAGCAGTTCAAGAAAGATTGTGTCATGTTGTGTAAGACCATTGAAGAGTCGCGCGTGACAAGAGGCATCGGCCGCTGTCGCCACTCGTCCAACTTCAGCAACCGTCAGACGCCCGCCAACACAAACAGTGCAGTTGATCACACCTCGCAGGGAGACAAACAGTCGTGCAGCTGCAAAGGTAAACAAGAAAAGAATAAACGTCCTCGATGGACTTTCATCTCACTAAAATACCTCTTATGCACTAAGGGGGCGGAGGAAATCACCTCATCCAGCGACACCAGTTACCAGACGGACCCCGCCCAGCACCGAGGGCCCCGACACACTTCTCTCTCCAGCGACACGTACAGCGGCTCTTGGTCAGACACTTGGCGCCGAGGCCGCGGCTCCACCACACTGAGGATGATGGACCGTCGTCGCCACAATTCTTGGGCAGCATCCAACAAGCCCTCGCAGGAGAGTAGTTTGTCGTCGTCTCGGCCAGACTCCTCGGCCACCTCAGCATCGACAGCCACCTGGCGCATCTCTCGCTCATCTGTGTCGTCGGATACGTCTAACAGCAGCGGTAGGGTGAAGACCAGTGAGCCCGGTGGTCCATCTAGGTTAGGATCATTGCGGAGAGGCGAAGGACGCGGGTTTGGACCAACACGTCAACTCAGCCAGGGTCAATTCGTGAAAGAGACACCATGTACTCGGCCGCCGCCTGTCCGCCCCAAGCCTCGCCTACAGCGTCAGGGGGCCGTCGAGAGAGAGGCATACACACCAGGTAAGGAAAACAGTGGCCTGGAGAGCCCTCCCTGCCCTCTGCACCTGCGGCCAGATCACCTGTCTTGTGTGTATGAACAGAGCCATGAAGATGACAACATGGCGGCTGGAACCAGTCCTGGTGCTGGCCTGCCAACACAACCAACACTTCTCCTCAGTCCATGTAGTCTCGACACTCCCATGGATGACGACGTCTTCACTGACCCTCCCGACGAGGAAATTCAAGTTCCAGTTGGGTCTTCTCCCTCCCACAGGCAGGAGATTACTCTTGTGATGCCTACTGAAGAGGCCAATGAACCGGCAGCCACTGAGAACACAGCACTCATGGCAGAAGGCGACACTGACGCTGAAAAGGAAACTTCGAAGGAACCTCAGTCGAACAAAGTGTTGGAGACGCACTTCCCACTGGAAGCCACTTTACCGGAGGTGCGGCCATTGATCTAACGTTACCCACGCTAGACCTTCCCTCCTCTTGGCTCTACTGAGACTACTAGATCTAAGGTTCTGGCTGCCTGGAACATCCCCCTTCCTCCCTACAGTAACTTGACTGTCTGGAACACACCATTTCCAGCAGTAAACTCCCATCCCTGACACCATGACCTCTAGACCTGCCCTCCTATTCCTTCCGAAATCTGCAACGCTTCCAGGCCCAACAGATCATCTGGCTTTCCCGAGCCTTGATGCCTCTTGAGTAGCATCTCCAGGGACGAGACTACAGCTGCATGGAATGAACTGCCTCTGTAGCACCTCCAGGTCTGAGGACTTAGACTCCTGGCGAGCCTCTACTCTCAGCTCCAGAGGTCAAAGCCTCACACCAACCAGTAGCGTCATCTCGAGCAAGTACAGCATTGCCGTCACCCAAGCCAAAGAACTGTAGTGTAAGTCGTGTATTCAGTAGATGTTTGTATACTCTGTGTCTTTAACATTTTATGATTATTTAATGAGCTTTTAAAAAGAGAGCTAATAAATTATTTACATTTATCTTTCATTCCCTTAACCTTGTGGGTAAGTTCAGAGGGAGTTACCTGATGTTATTGCACAAAAGAAAAATTACATACACCAGTGGTTAATAATAATAATCCATGTAAATATTACAAATTTTCACACTTTTATAAGCAATCAAGTTTCAGATGTAAACAACAGCAACTATTATTGTGTGAATGAAACGTGTGTTTTAATCAGTAGGCGTGAATTAATGTAATGAGGAATCTTATCTTAATAGGGAAGAGTAATACCCACATTGTGATTAACATTAATATTTTATTTGTGTATGACGAACAGATATACATAACCAAATGCCTTTTTATTACACACAAAATTGTATAAATTCCATAAACAAATGTATACACAACTAACGAAAAATTAAGTTCAACACAGCGTGATTGAGATGACAAAGTACGATAATTACTGCAACTTTTTTTTTAGGGAAAAATTATTGAAATAATTCTGTAAATAGTTCAAAGAAGCACACGATATTGAACTAAATGAAAAATAAATAAATGTCTTTGAAAATGTATAAATGAAGCAATATAACAAAACACTTCGAAATTAGTACCGCTGCCAGACGTAAGATAATGACGCGATCAATTAACAAATGAGTGTTGCCAAACGTACGATAATTATCGTACATGTGCGATAAATACATCTTTGACACGATGTACGATACCATCTTCTATTACCGTACGGTTTGTACGATAATTTTGGGTTTGAAAGTAGTGTGGCAGTAAATTTGGTTACGGTGGCCGTTACGAAGCAGAATGGTACGTAAGGAGTGTGCAAACCTCCACACTTGAAAAATTTTAGACTAAATTACCGCAAACAAAGAAATGGGCTAAAAACTAAAACTGTAAATGGAACTCTTCTCTCATCTAAGTGCCTCAAAAGTTCAGGGTCATGTGTCAAATTTTCGCCCCCAGAAGATATGCTTGCACAATTGTTTCACAACTTGACAGATGAGGATCTTGAAGTAGAGGGCTAATGATGATCATTGAAAATATATGTTTTTAATATGGTCTTACTGAGTTATTATTCTGCAAGAGTAAGCACATTTAAGAATGATTTGAGTTTTATGTAAATGACTGCTTACTCTTATTCATATTGATTCTCTAGAATGGCGTATATTTATTTTCCTTCTAATAATTTTTGTAATAAAGGTTATGATATTACTGTAAACTTATATGATTTTCATTGCTTGTCCTAGTTTTGATACTACCTGATTATACGTCAGTAACAAAGGTATCATTCTGATGAAGAAAATTATAATGGGTAAGTTTTCAATTAATAATCCCAGGTACACATGATAATGAAGTTTGGGAATGCAATAATTAAAAAATGTATTTAATAATAACACGATAATTCTACCGAAAATACGATAATTTTGAAGATCCAGTACGATAATTCCCATCTGAAAATGTGGCATCACTGTTGACAGTTGCCTGAGCGAGGAAGGTCGGCAGACAGTGGTGGGTTTTACCGAGAGGAATTTACACTTGTTCTTGAAGATACTGTACTTAAAACTACGTAAGGTGCTTCCCATTTAATATACAAGTACATTGAAGTATACAACAGAGGATCTCTGTTACCCAGCTATGATTCTACGTTACTTAGGAGAGTTACTAAGGTGAGTTCATTTCTTAAACACAGTTTGAAATGTTAAGAATGACGCCTTCACAGTATACAGTAGTTAAGTTCCTACCAAACCTAAATGCTTCATTATGTCCTGTATGAAGCAGCTTAAAGAACTGAATAACTAAAGAAATCGGAGAATTTACAAGAATTCTCAAGCTGAAGCACTAACTTAAAATATCCTCAAAAGCCAATAAAAAAATAGCTATCTGAGCATGCGTCGTGTAACAAGCAGGTAGTTAGATATTTAGTATCCTGACCGAAAATGGGACAAATATTTGCGTTCTGTTTTAGAACTTTAAATAAGTCTGAGGCCAGTCAAAGAATATTTATGATACAATGTTGGGTGAATTTTCTATCTTGCCCCGGTATTTCTCTCGCTGTTATTAATATGTTGTTCGTAATGTTTAGACAATTCTAAGACCTTTTTTTTCCTGTGATATTTCCGACGAAAATTAAGGGTAAGTGAGATATTAATTTTTCAATATTATTAGATTTGGTCAGTCACAAGTGTCGCCATTTGTTGTTTACGTCTCACAGAGAAGGTCTGACCTCCCATCACACAGTGCTCCCTACCTCTGTGATAGAGATTATTATTTTACGTCAATTGCAGAGTTTCGTGAGAAAAATAGTGTTGGGTTAGGTCAGGTTAGGTTAGGTTTTGCTGTTTTTTTGTTGTTTTTTGTGATTTACTAAAAAAAATATTTTTCGTTCAGATTTATGGGCAGGGTGGGGGGGGGGGGGAATCTCAAAACTATTGATTTCCGGCTGAAATTAATATCAAATTCGTTGTAAACTCATCAAATAACATCGGAAAAACATATTTTTATTATCCATTCAAAGACCGGTGCATTAGTGAAAATTTACCCAATGTTGTGATAACCTTCCTACTTCCCCCTTTATATATACTGTAAACAGGCATTATTGCAATACTGTATATTATGTAAGCAACACTAATCCACCCAAACCATAATTAATCAATGTTTCCTGATTTCTTGAGGAGCGGAGGATAGCCTGGATATCACCCATATGTCTGGCAGCAGTACCACAACACGTGTACTGTACTGTACATCAGTTTCGTGTTGTGAAGTACGATAACCTTACGTTATCGGGCAGCACACTTGCACGTCTTCGTCGCTATAGAGAAAGTGTTTATATTATTAACAATTAGAATTGGTAATAATCTGATAAATCTATTTAATTATGTATTGGCTGTTTACACTATTTAGTGTAAATATTAGGTTGTGTTAACAAGGGTTAAGTTGTACTTATTAGAGGTTTCTACTTATTCTTTTGTGCGTAAACATATTCACGCTCGCTCAGTCTATAAACGTAAACAAACAAGCTTAGTCAACACTTAATGTTGGACTAACCTGCGGTACCGGCAGCTGTAGATCCTGATGAAGTGAGCTTTCTCGTCGAAGGATTGAGCTTTGTTGTACTCATCCGTCAGCTGTGGACACTGGTCGACCAACGTGCAGATACCAGCCGGAGATCCCACTGTCTTGCAGCTGCGTCCTGGGGAGGGAGGGAGTGTGAGGCAGGCTTGGTAAGGGAAGAAGGAAGTGGGTAAGAATAGGGTTGGTAAGGGGAGGAGGGTGAGAAATAAAGACATGGTTGATAAGGTAAGGCCCTGGTAAGAGAGGGAGAGAGGTTCAGAGGAATAGCAATCACATATGATCAGTAACACCAACTGTCACATCTGTAAACAGCGCTGTGAATCATCCTTTCTGTTTCAACTTACCGCAGGTGGACAGCGCGACACCTGTAGGGGTCCACAAGCCATGGCAGCATCGCACCTGACGGCAGTTGTCGTACCGCGTTTCTCCAACCACGTGAATTCGGTTGTTGTGAATACATGATTTGTCTTTGTGTCCTGATGGATGGAAAGATAAATCAACAATTAGAACATTGAATAGATAAATTAACAAATAAGTTGTAAACAAAGTATACTCGTCTTTTACCTCAATTAATGTCATATTTTCTTACTTTTTTTTTAGGATTTGTAGGGATATTACCTATGCGGACCTTAAGCTAAAATGCTGGTCCGCCCTTCTTAGAGACAGAACTAAATCCGGAACCTTAGTGGCCGGTAAAGTCCTTATTTCCCTGAGCTTATTGACATGAAATGCAAGAAAAAATGGCGAAACACCTGCAGTCTCCTGTGACGGGTATGTATCAGTCGCCAGCTCTACATTCCACGGAATCTCAAAGCGAACTGCCTGGTGCGATATGTTGAGGGAACATTTCATCACCCACATTTCAGATGAAACTGCTACATCGACACTAAACTGTTGGCTGTAATGACGTCGAAATTGCAAAGATTTTACCATAACCATATTCGATTCACATTCCGGAAATTTAACTCTAATTAGCTTACCTGAAATCATGTTTTTTATCTCCAAGTTCTTCCGCTGGAAGGCGATACTTGTCACCGTCTTCCCTGTTATTGAAAAATGCATTAAGATGAGAATATTAAACCATTTTAATTGGAATAGGAATTGTTTGCGTGTGAAATGTATTTGTCTGATATAACACTTAATATACTAGTAATTAGCCGTAAACCTCACTGGACTCGAAGTTCATGTTAGGTTAGTTTAGCGTTAGGGTGGCTAATCATCGGGTGAAATAAGCTGGGATGCCTAGTCTAAATGCGATCCAAACATTATTGATATGGTGGATGACTTACTGTTTTGGTTGAAAATATCCAGGTCAGGGCAGTACTGTAGCAACACTTCCACCATGCCTTGCATCTCTTTAAACACTGCCTCCATCAGTGCCGTGTCACCTGTGGAGCATAACCAGCGTTTACACACACACACACACGCTGCCTCAGATTTTCCTGGCGATTGTGTGAATGCTTGAATTATATTGATTTCACTTGTTGATGTATGCTGCACACCAATAAATGAAGACTGTTGCTTTTGTAATACAAGCATTCACGCGATCACCAGGAAATCTGTTGTGTGTATACATTTTAGAGTCACTGCACAACATATCGTACGCCACATATTGTCCAACATGTCGTACTGCAAAGGACTTTACCATAGAAATTAACGCCTTTTACTCCCCAACAAGTCATATAATATAGAACTCACCATCCTCTCCCTGTTGGTTGATGTCAGCGCCGGCAGCCAACAGTATCCGCGCTACCTCAGGATGGTTCTTTTTCGTTGCCAAGGTGAGGGGCGATATACCTGAGGGTGAAATTAATTAAGAGTGCGGACTAGTTGCAATGGTAATATTAAAAAGATAAATAAAATAGAAGAGTTGTGATGATAATAAAACATGTAAATAAATACAAAAAATTCGCTTATTACCGTTATCGTTCTTAAGGTTTAGGTTGGCGCCAGCAGCCACCAGCTCCCTCACCACGTCCGTATTGCCCTCAGCGGACGCCCATCCCAGAGCCGTGTCACCTGCCAGACGCACGACCAATGTCAACATAGTATAAACAGGCTACAAATATTATAAATATGGTGTAAATTGGTCTCTGTGTTAATATAGCATACATGTATAACGATTAATGTGAATTAATTTACAGTGCGATACTATAAACGTGTTTGAATGAGTATTAAGTAGACAGGAAATATGATAGCAATAATAAGGCATGTTTGAATACACTGGGAAGAGAGAAAAGGGAGGAGACTTACCATACTCAAAATTCTTCTTGTCGGGGTCAGCCTTGGCCGCCAGCAGTAACTTGACCACCTCGAGGTGTCCTTTCCTCGTTGCCCACATTAACGCCGTCCAACCTGTGGAAACTTAACGTTGAACCTGTGTTGTACGTAAATATGCATATCAACGTGCAGCTGACTTTAGAAGTGTAATAAACTTTTCCTGTGATTAGGCCACAAATTTCATCAGAAATAAATGGTGTGTGTGTGTGACACGTACGTACCTTTGTTGTTATGATGGTCCACTTGGGCTCCGTACTTCAGCAGTTGCCTCGTCACCTCCGCACGTTCACCATAACCTCCAGCAGACTGTATCAGTGGCGTGTCTCCTGTAACAACCCGAAGCCACAGTCAACAGGAGGATGGGTGGGCACGACACACATAGACACAGGCAGTATTTCTCAAGACAAACAATTATGAACCGTGAATTAATGATTGACAACATATATAAATAAGTATAGTATATCAAGAGATTTGAATTAACATATATTGTGAATTTGGTTTAACAGCGATATTCAAACAGGACTCTCTTTCAAACTGGGTGGCGGGGAGAGGTTGGTACGGGGATGAGGAGGAGGCGTCACGTGGAAAGATCTAAAAACCACTGCTCTCAGGGATAATCTACCATCATTATCGGGTAGGTTGGTCAATGCCCCCGCCGCAAGCAGGTCCAACACAATGGTCAGGTCACCGTTGTGTGCCCCCCAGATGAGTGCCGTGTCCCCTAGATGTCAGAGATCACATTACTGGTAGAAAATTGACCCCGTTGCTAATTGCCTGTCTGTTTTGTGCACTGAGAACTCTCGAGATGATTACACAATACTCAGAAGTAAATTAGAAGGCTCAAATATGACTCAGAATTACTGAAAAGACTCGGAAGGTTACTCAACATTACTCAAGATATTCAGAAGCGACTCAAGAGGCTTAGAAGTGAGTCAAGAGGTTCAGAAGTTACCCAAAATTGACTCAAGAGGTTCAGAAGTTACTCAAATTTGACTCAAGAGGCTCAAAAGTGACTCAAAATTGACTCAAGAGGCTCACAAGTGACTCAAAATACCCATGTGATTCTGGAGTGACTCTGGAACAACACAAGAGTGACTCACCGTAGTTCTTGTTCTTGGTGTTCACGTCGGGGTTGTACTGCAGCAGGAACTTGACCATCTCCGTCTGGTTGTTCCTCGTTGCCCAGATCAAACTCGTCCAACCTGACAGACAGACAGACACATAAGTAGAAACACACACACACACTAGACCACGTCCAACCTGACAGAAATACATACATACATACATACATACATATACTGTATACATATATACATACGTAGGTAAAGACACGTTAGTAAAAATGCAGGCAGAGAAAGGAGACAGAAACATAAATACAGACAGACAAACTGACGGATAGAAATTATATTTACATAATTATACTGGATACACTAAAGTAGTTGTTGTTTTTCACTAAAACACCACCATACACCGTTTTCTCTCACACCACCACACACCGTTTTCTCTCACACCACCACACACCGTTTTCTCTCACACCACCACACACCGTTTTCTCTCACATCACCACACACCGTTTTCTCTCACACCACCACATAGGTAGTAGGTATTAGGCAGCTACCAAACAGGGAGGTACTACCGCCTTGGGAAGATATTGGAAGCATAATGTATTGTCTAATGGTAGACCCTGCTGCCATATGGCATCACGAAAATTGTGACCAAGTCCCAGGTTGCTGAGCTGACTTCTGCCTCATTTACACACAATTGCAGGTCTCAAGTGTTTCTCTTAATAGTGACAGCACAACATACATCTATTGTTTCTTACTTTTGATTTTTTCTTTCATTTTGTATTTCTTTATTATTATTATTATTATTATTATTATTATTATAATTATAATTATAATTATAATTATAATTATAATTATAATTATTATTATTATTATTATTATTATTACATTTTCGCCCCCTAGGCCCCGATGTGGGTCAGTGACCTGTGCCTGGGTGGACTAATCCCAGTAAAAAAAAGATACGTTTTCTCTCTCTCTCTCTCTCTCACACACACGCACGCATACTATTCTTACCTGATTCGTCCATAAGGTCAACAAAGGCTCCAGCATCCAGTAATGTTTTGGCCAGTGAGATCATCCCTTTGGAGGCTGCCAAGGTCAACAGGGAGTGACCTGTCAGGCAGAGAAAGAGAGGTCAACTGTAAGTAAACAAATGGATACCTTGGAGGCTCTCAAAAATTTAAATCTGGAGGTTCTGAAAGTTTTCAACATGATGGTTCTGAACGTTTTACCTTGAATAGTCTAAACTGGGAGGTTCTGAAACTTATACTTGGTCATTCTGAAACTTAAATTATAACAGAAGAATGGAGGAAACCGCAGCGGGTCTATTGGCCCATACTGGGCAGTCCAGTTTACACCCAACCCCTATTGCTCATATATCCGTCCACCTATATTTGAAGCTACCCAGCGTGTTCGAGTTAATGATGATATTCGGTAACTTGTTCCACTCATCCACTACTCTACTTTCAAACCAATGTTTACCTATCTCGCGCCTAAATCTAAATTTGTCCAATTTAAAACCATTGTCACGAGTTCGCTCTTGGTTGGATAGTTTGAGTACCTTTGTGATATCACCTCGATCATATCGCCCCTCACTCTACGTCTCTCTAGGGAGTGCAAATTAAGATGCTTTAACCTGTCTCTGTACTCAAGGTTCCTAATGCCTGGGATTAGTCTTGTCATTCTCCTCTGAATTCTTTCTAGGGGGTTCTATATCCATTCTGTAGTACTGTGACCAGAACTAAACTGCATAATCCAACTGAGGTCTCACAAGCGCAAGATATAGTTTTAGGATGACCTCGCTAGTCTTGTAACTGAAAGTCTAAAACATGTTCTAAAAATCTATAACTCTGAGCTTCTAAGAGTCTTACCTTGAAGGTTCTAAGAGTCTTTCCTTGAAGGTTCTAAGAGTCTTACCTTGAAGATTCTGAAAGTCGACGAGGCCGGTCACTCTAATGGCTTGGTTGATGAAGGAGTTCTGAAGGATTAAGGTGGCCAACTGCTCCAAGATCTGAGGATCTGGGGGGAGGGGGGTCAGTTATATGGAACACACGAACACACAACACACACACACGAGCACACAACACATACACACGAGCACACAACACATACACACGAGCACACAACACATACACACGAGCACACAACACATACACACGAGCACACTACACATACACACGAGCACACAACACATACACACGAGCACACAACACATACACACAACACATACACACGAACACACAACACACACACACGAGCACACAACACATACACACGAACACACAACACATACACACGAGCACACAACACACACACACGAACACACAACACATACACACGAGTACACAACACATACACACGAGCACACAACACACACACACGAACACACAACACATACACACGAGCACACAACACATACACACGAGCACACTACACATACACACGAGCACACAACACATACACACGAGCACACAACACACGCACATGAGCACACACACACGCACACGTCATCAACTCACCTGAAATATTCTTCAGAGTACTGGCAGTCGCGATGAGCTCTTTTAACCCTGCTATATTCTCAGGAGTGTTCAGGTTCAACCCATCAGCTATCCCGTACAGGCACAGGTGCAATTACGGATACAAATTATAATAATAGTTCACAGTAAACCATACTTAAGTGATACGAAATTAACACACATCGTTCACTATCGGCTAACACAACTCATTATCTCATTCATACTTAAAACCATAATATTATATGTTACTACACAAGGATATATACATAATTACATATATATTACAAGGATTTACTGTATACATAATTAAATATGTATATGCTAAAAATATCTTGAGAAAGGTGTATCTGTCTTTGAGATGTGTGACGTAATTAATTCAAGATATTTCAAGAATCTAAAACATCAAATCAAAACCACAATTAATATCTTAATTCTTTTTTACCTGTGTTTAAGCTACCTGTCTGCTTACTTACCTGTACTCTGGGCAGCTGCTTGACCGTCCAGCAGAAGTAGCAGAGGCACCAGTAAACACAGCAGAACACCCCAGCAGAGAGATCGATCACCCCACACTGTCGCCATCTTTGGTATAGCTTCTCGGCTCGTCTGCTGTTAGGGGTGAAGATCTGTTTTGTCTCCCATCTGATTAATTATATCACCTGAGTATAATGTATAGCTCGGTGTGGTGTATAGCTCGGTGTGGTGTATAGCTCGGTGTGGTGTATAGCTCAGTGTGGTGTATAGCTCGGTGTGGTGTATAGCTTGGTTTGATGTATAGCTCGATGTGGTGTATAGCTCGGTGTGGTGTATAGCTTGGTGTGGTGTATAGCTCGGTGTGGTGTATAGCTCAGTGTGGTGTGTAGCTCGGTGTATAGTTCGGTGTGATGTATAGCTCAGTGTGGTGTATAGCTCGGTGTGGTGTATAGCTCGGTGTGGTGTATAGCTCAGTGTGGTGTATAGCTCGGTGTATAGTTCGGTGTGATGTATAGTTCGGTGTGGTGTATAGCTTGGTGTGGTGTATAGCTTGGTGTGGTGTATAGCTCGGTGTGGTGTATAGCTCGGTGTGGTGTATAGCTCGATGTGATGTATAGCTTGGTGTGATGTATAGCTCGGTGTGGTGTATAGCTTGGTGTGGTGTATAGCTCAGTGTGGTGTATAGCTCGGTGTGGTGTATAGCTTGGTGTGGTGTATACCTTGATGTGTATAGCTTGATGTGGTGTATAGCTTAGTGTGGTGTATAGCTTGATGTGTATATAACAAAGGTGAAGGTTCTTAACACTCACCTGTAATTAAGATAGTGTTCTTAAGGCATGTTATTTCCGGTTTCCATGCACAAAATAACACTCCTTTATACCTACCACTGAGAGGAAGGTTCTAGCACTCCCCTACATCACCTACAACTGGGGGAAGGTTCTAGCACTCCCCTACATCACCTACAACTGAGAGGAAGGTTCTAGCACTCCCCTACATCACCTACAACTGGGGGAAGGTTCTAGCACTCCCCTACATCACCTACAACTGGGGGAAGGTTCTAGCACTCCCCTACATCACCTACAACTGGGGGAAGGTTCTAGCACTCCCCTACATCACCTACAACTAGGCGGAAGGTTCTAGCACTCCCCTACATCACCTACAACTGGGCGGATATTATTATGACCCTTTGTAAACCCTACTCTGTAATCCTTTTGCGCTACCGCTCACAGGATGAGTGTGGGGTGCACAATAAAGTAGCCGCTGCAAGCGGCAAAATCAAAAATGAAATCAACTGGGTGGAAGGTTCTAGCACTCCCCTACATCACCTACAACTGAGAGGAAGGTTCTAGCACTCCCCTACATCACCTACAACTGAGAGGAAGGTTCTAGCACTCCCCTACATCTGGGGGGAAGGTTCTAGCACTCCCCTACATCACCTACAACTGGGTGGAAGGTTCTAGCACTCCCCTACATCACCTACAACTGAGAGGAAGGTTCTAGCACTCCCCTACATCTGGGGGGAAGGTTCTAGCACTCCCCTACATCACCTACAACTGGGGGGAAGGTTCTAGCACTCCCCTACATCACCTACAACTGGGTGGAAGGTTCTAGCACTCCCCTACATCACCTACAACTGGGTGGAAGGTTCTAGCACTCACCTACAACTGAGAGGAAGGTTCTAGCACTCCCCTACATCACCTACAACTGGGTGAAAGGTTCTAGCACTCCCCTACATCACCTACAACTGGGGAGAAGGTTCTAGCACTCCCCTACATCACCTACAACTGAGAGGAAGGTTCTAGCACTCCCCTACATCACCTACAACTGGGGGGGAAGGTTCTAGCACTCCCCTACATCACCTACAACTGGGTGGAAGGTTCTAGCACTCCCCTACATCACCTACAACTGGGGGGAAGGTTCTAGCACTCCCCTACATCACCTACAACTGGGTGGAAGGTTCTAGCACTCCCCTACATCACCTACAACTGGGGGGAAGGTTCTAGCACTCCCCTACATCACCTACAACTGGGTGGAAGGTTCTAGCACTCACCTACAACTGAGAGGAAGGTTCTAGCACTCCCCTACATCACCTACAACTGGGTGAAAGGTTCTAGCACTCCTTACGTCACCGGGAGCAAGGGAGGGAGCAGGTAGTCTGGTAATCAAGGCTAAGGTGATCATTATGGGTGGTCAGCCAAGCGTGTACGTTTCCTAAGTGTACACGGATGGATAATATGCACACGAGATCTTCTGTAACTTTAAAACACACACATACACACACACATGGTCTAGCAACACACTAAAGAACACAAATATACTGTACATTCCCACCTTCCGGATTCTCAAACGTTCGTCAGTTAAGTTCCCCCTGAAGGAACTCGTGACGAAATCTAAATTATAAACTGTCAGCCAAAAGTAAGCTAACTTGCTTAGGCACAATACTGACGGCTAAGATGTACTGAGACTATATGATAAGAGATACTTTCTTTTATTCCAAGTTGTAAGAGAAAATAAATATATAATTATTTAGTTTGGTCTCCGAATGTTATGTAAAATGAAAATGTATCTTCAATATGCTAAGCTGTGTAACTTATATAATTTATCTCTTTTCTTACTAAAAACACACAATTTACTGTAATTCACCCGATATCTACTTTACTTTTAATTTTATCCTCTTCGCTCGTTAGCCGCTTTGGCTATCGGTCATTTCTCTGTTACACACTGTTGACAAGTACTGAGCATGCACTGGCTCCTGAATGTATCTGAACCTGCTCCAGTGCTTGTCAAGTCGTATCTTGAAAGAGCTCGCAGTCGGTGCCGTCACAACTCTCTCTGGCAGATTGTTCCAAGAGTTCACAACTCTCATCTGAAAAAGTTTGCCCTCACAGTTTTCTAGACTATTGGCTTCTTTAACCTTGACCTGTGTCCCCTTGTGGGGCGAGCGTCCGCCAGCTCCTGGTATCTACACTCGACTGAGTAGTGCCCTTTGAGATGTTTTTACACCTCAATTAAGTCCCCCCTTGCCCGTCTGTAGTACAAGCTAGGCAATTGCAGGCGCTCTAATCTCTCAGGGTAGCTGAGGTGCCGAAGTACAAGCACCAGTCTGGTGGCCCTCTGGATATTTTCAAACAACTGGCAGGCCCTAGCATATCTCGGGGACTAGACTGTACACCTGGCGGGAAGCACCTTCCTCTTGAAGATCGTTAGGAGGGACCGACTGTCTAGATAACTGAACGACCTTCTTATAAGACTTAGCAATTTAGTTGCTTGGATTACCTTCTCATAATGGCCCGAGAACTTTATTTCGTTGGCAACACACACACACCTAGGTCCTTTTCGCATTCAGTCTCAAATAATGCAGTTTCTTCGTCCCGTTGGGACATATATAATGCTCCTCCTTACCTCCTTGCCGTTGGTACGTCCCAGGTGGGTTCGTGAAGTGTACCTCGTTGTGTTACTCAGCACACCACCTCACAGCCTTATACTAAAGGTTTTCCCCGGCC
Source organism: Homarus gammarus (assembly GCA_958450375.1). Taxonomy (NCBI): domain Eukaryota; kingdom Metazoa; phylum Arthropoda; class Malacostraca; order Decapoda; family Nephropidae; genus Homarus; species Homarus gammarus. The sequence continues at coordinate 700,652 of CAUDMG010003112.1, forward strand.
CCGGGAGTTCCTTACCCACCTCCTGTTGCTCCCACCGTAAGACATTTTTCCCACTGGCGTCCTAATGATGCTCCCAAGGAGAAGTGGCTTGTGTGCCAGACACACGATCATTAGTGGAATTAAAATGAGATTAATAGTAATGATTTATTCGAAAACTTCGTAAGTACAGGGAAATTTATTGTCCGTGATTATTATCTTTATTCCTTCTTTGTCTCTACTTATCGTCTTCCCTATTTTATTCGGTTACGAGCCATCTAGCCGTTTTCGCGGAGGATCTTTGTTGCAAAGTGCTGGAAGGTACTGGGCCCGCGTAGGTCCCTTCTCCCTCGCTCTCTCGTTCTCATACTCTCTCTTAAATGGATAATTCCACTAAATCATCTGTTATGTGAAAATAAAAATGTTTGGCGATTTCAAAAAGTGACGTCGCGAGGTTATTGAAAGGCCCTCAAACATAAATAACACTCATTTATACTCCCATTTAAATTCAGTAATAATAGTTCACTCTTATATGAGTGAGCTTGATTGAAGCCCTTTGTGTAGTAGTAGTAGTGGCTGTCTTGGCATTTTTTCTTGTAAATTAAATTTTTTAAATCAAAGTTAGTAATTGCTAGGGTATGTTTGATGGAAATTTAATCGTCCAGAACATTCTCAGGGTGTAAATTTAGTGTGATATGTCGATTTATTTCTTTCTTGGGCATTGTTATTGTTTTCATTGTTTTGTCGTTTTCAGCCACATTCGATTGATATTGTCAGTGCTGTCTCACCCACTCTTTTAATATTTTCATGTTCCATAATGATATACGGATCTTAAATTATTATTATTTTTCGTGATTATCATGGAAGGAGAACAGATAGTTTTTCACTTGGTAGAAGTAAGTCTCAGCTCTTACGACAGGACACACTTGAAAAATATCGCAAATAACCCTGAGCAACGCTCTTGTGCATTATGCAGAAGACCCGACAGCAGCACCCTTATCCACTACCTCCTAAGATGTCCCCACACACAGCGCTTCCGTAACGCCTGCTGGACCACCACTCCACGACCCCCTGACGGAGACACGATGATCCTCCCCATACTGGCCAGATACTATGTAAATAATATTGATAATGTGTTAAAGGAATATCCTTCCTTCCTTAGGATTTAGTAAGCCCCTTTATAATATTTATTCTGTATATACTTGTGACACTTGCCAGATGCTTCTGGTGTCATTGTACAGGGGTACCTAGTGACAGCACTAGGATCCGGCTTTCTCTATCAAGGAATAAACAATTGAAATTGAAAATTGAATAATGTGCAACAAACCAGACCCAGTTGACAGGTTCCAGGCGGAAAAGGTGGTATGGGAGACTGACGGATTAACTGACGGAGTAACGAGACTGTCCTACTGTGAGATGATTGACAGGCATCTGTAACTTGTAATAGGGACGCGAGACACCACACGATACTTGAGGGGCGTTGTTAGACGTTTTGTAGGTCTACCGTCTATGTAAACTGATAATTTATGAGATTTAGAGAAAGAATAAGAGACCAAAGCTGACTGTGTGTTAGCGGGTCTGTAGCTTTCTGTACACTAGTCAAATGTGTTCGTTCATCACCAGATCCGAGGAAAATTCAATAAATGAAACTGATGTCTAGGCCTTAACTCGTGTCGTCAATTTAATTTGTTTGAGAGTATTCCTGAAACTTGACGACGAAAATATTATACACCTTAAAGATCTTGTATGTAATTTCATTTCGTACCTGTATAACTTAAAAAATACATTATTCGTCTCAGCCGGGGTCACCGATATTGCTTGTATTGTAAGTGGCTTAGTCTTAGTAGCTATTATAAGAATCGGTGAAGAAGTGTACACAGTCATACACCCCACACAAGAGCAGCGAGCCGCCTCCAGGCCGCCACCAATCGTCGTGGCCAATATTTTCCTACAGTCACTGGTGCAATGTGGTGCATGCCTGTATTTACCTACAGTACTGTATGTCCTCCTCTGCATATATTTCCAGAGGAGACTAATCATCACTTTATATATATTATTGATTCACATACATACAGTATATATTTGTCATGTTTTTTGGTCGTTAAAATGTAATTATTATTGTTATTCCTCGATGGCATCTTTGGTGTTGACCAGCATCAGCGTGACTCAGCAAATCACAATGCCGCATATTTCTTACTGTTGATTTATCTAGTATTATTTGGCGCTTCACTCTTGTATATCATAAAGTTAATGGATACGACTATTTTTCAGTAAATTCTTTAAATCGTTTTTACTTTTTAGTGCAAACTTCCGAATAATTGCCACTGAGAATTCCACTTAATTTTAACACTTGGTTTTTTTTCCTCCAGTAAAGAAACCTTTTAGGACACGACGACAAGGTTCAAAGAACTAAAATAAAGGTTTTGTTAAGAAATATGAAAAAGACTTGTGTAGTGATTGACAGTGTATATTAACATCTTCGAAACAAATACCATCATTCGCTATCGCTCTTATATAACGTTGCGTGAGGCAGGGGTTATTTTTGTACCTGTCAGATTTCCGTCTTGTGTTTACGTCAGCGGTAATGTTCGGGTTATTTTATTGGAAATTTCATGAAAATATTACTATTCGAGTTTACCTTCAATTTACATCATCGTGGTCTATTGTGTTTAATTACCACGAATCCCTACTACAGCTACTCGACTGTATTCCTCTGAAACCTTTGTACCACCACACACTGCTGAAAGGCACATTGTCTTCACTTTTGTGCCTGTGACCACTGTTCCCTGTGCTATTGTTCATGCCACTAATAGCCTGCCAACGTTTTGTATCTGTGACCACTATATCCTGAACTATCCTGCAACGATAACGATGTGAGGACCAGGTTTTTCACTTTACTTTTAAAAATGGGATTATATTAGATTAAAAAAAAACAGAACCTGGGGCCCGGGACCCTCTAGGCACATTGGTCTAAACATTTTGAGAGGAGAGGGGGGGCCTCCTCTCAAAATGTATACACCATGTGCAGGATTCATCATTAAGATAAATGTTATAATATAGAAAATAAAAATAAAATCTTTGTTTATGATATACCGCAAATCCTGCGAAACTCATGACAGTCGTGTATTTATTCAAGATATATTCATTATGCAGAGCTTCACTTAGGTTGTTATAATGGTATTACTATGCTTCAAGAACAAAGGTCTTTAAGCGCATTACAAGGTTAGTAAGTACACTATTCCATCAACAATTAAAATAAACGCTCTTGTTAGGTCAGAGAGATCCTCTGAGTCTACAGTACCCCTGGTAGTACACCCTAGGCCAAGGACTTGGTAGTTGGTACACCCTTTTGTATCAACAGTTCCGAGTGTGACCCCATCACCGAAGTATCGAATCTGGAATCATTGAGTCACATTCTTCTCTGAACCATCAGTGATATTGTAAAGAACGTCGCTCATTACTTCTGTCAGAATCACCTCAGGTTGTTATTTACCCAACGTTCCACACTGCAGTTCTGGTACAGTTATTCATACTTGTCTAGATTCTGGCCATTGTAGACAATATAGACAGCACTTCTCTCTACTGCCTTCCACTTCCCTTACTGTAAAACTCGAAGAGGATAAAATAAGACTGTGTCGTGGCTGAGGGTTTTAGATAAAACAATATTTGTTGGAATTATATCAAGGATTTGTGCAGTAACAGCTAATTGTTCTATTAATGATTCTGAAACGATTGTCAAGATCAATTTAATAATTTTTTTGAGGTTGTTAGGCATAATCCAGCATCATATTATTCCTAAAATAACATTTTAACTGGTATACTGTAGCCAAGAGCGTGCGTGCCACTCTCCAGTACCTCCTGGGTTCGAGCCCGAGGTCGAGGATACATTAAGAAAGATGTGCCCTAATGCATAAACGTTTTTTAATACAGCTATATATATATTTATATATGATAGTGTGACTAGGTTAAATAAATTCTAGATTATTATAAATAGTCTAGCACAATATATAGGCCATTAAATCACGTTTTTAGCCTTATTAACAGAGGGTAAAATGCGATAAAAGTAAAGGAACTGCACACGCTCAGAAACCAGAATATTAGTAAACAAACAAATTTCCCTGGTAGCGAAGCTGTCGCCTTTACCAGTTGTAAATTATACACAACTACAGTACCACGTTACCTGTGTATGGGAAACAGCAGATGCAGGTATGTGTTTATTTTAATTCTATTAACTAATTTTCTTAAGTTATTAAAGCAGCACAGGCAAATAATACAGCTGGTGACCATCAGTGGTTAAGTAATTATGATTTTTTTAAAGACAGTGTTGGACAATACCCCTAGTAGTTGAGCAATGTGTTTTTCCGATTGTTTAGACAATTTTAAGACACTTTTCTTCTATGATGATTCCGGTATATTTAAGTAATTTGCGAGAGATTATTTTACGTCAATTGCAGAGTTTCGTCAGAAAAATAGTGTTAGGTGAGGTCAGGTTAGGTTTGGTTTTGTTGGGTGGTATATTATTTTTGTGATTTACTCGAAAAAGATAAAATTTTCGTTAAGATTGGTAGGGAGGGAAATCTCACAAACTATTGATTTCCCGCTGAAATGAATATCAAATTCGTTCGAAACTCATCAAATAACATCGGATTTTTTTTTTAATATCCAAACAAAGACCGGTGCATAAGTGAAGTTTGACCAAATTGGGTATTTTCAAACCCAGTTTCAATGACAAACAGCGGACGGTCATGACCTGAATAATTACGGGAGTAAGTTCTATTATGGGTATTTTTGCCTCTAATATATTTACCCCTGAAATAAACTAAGTTATAAATACTAATATGCTGAAATTGTGACTAGGAAATTGTTAATACGGAATTAATGGCAATATCGACACTATATACCTAGATTTTGCCAAGGCTTTCGGCAGCGTACCCTAATGAAAGGCTGAATATTAAAATGAAAGGGTACGAAATTCAGGGAAGTGTCCTAACATGGATTGGAGACTTTCTCTATGATCGTAAGCAGTGTGTGGTGATTAATGGTACAAAATCGTCATGTGTACCATTGACAAGCGGGGTACCACAGGACAGTGTATTGGGCCCGTTGTTGTTTGTTTGTTTCATAAATGACATACCAAAAGCTATACACTCCTCCATACAAATATTTGTGGACGATGCCAAGTTATTTAGGGAAATTAAGAACTAAGCATACTGTGAAGGGCTGCAGAAAGTTTCTGTGTGAACTTCAAGAATGGTCGAGGAAATGGCTGCTAAGATTCAATGTCACGAAGTGCAAAAGGATGCACCTGGAACGTACCAATGGTAAGGAGGCATATCATATGTCCCAACAGGATGAAGAAACTGAGTGTGTATGTTGACAATGAACTGAAGTTCTCGGGCTATTGTAAGAAGACCGTTAATGAAGCAACTAAATTATCAGGTCATAAGATGGTCGTTCAGATATCTAATTGGTCCGTCCCTCATAACGATCTTCAAGAGTGAGGTGGTTCCCTGCCTGGAGTACTGTCACCCTGTCTGGTCCCCGAGATATGCTAGAGACTGTCATTTGATTGAAAATGTACAAAGGAGGGCCACCAGACTGGTGTTTGCACTTTGGCACCTCAGCTACCCAGAGAGATTAGAGCACTTGCAATGGCCTATCTTATACTACAGACGAGCAAGGGGGGACCTAATTGAGGTGTATAAATATCTCAAAGGGCACTACTCAGTCGAGTGTCCATACCAGGAGCTGGCAGACGCTCACCCCACAAGGGGTCACAGCTCAAGGTTATAGAAGCCGTAAGCCCAGAAAACTGTTATGGCAAATCTTTTCAGAGTGAAAGTTGGTAACTCCTGGAACAACCTGCCAAAGAGTGTTGTGATGGCACCGAGTGTGAGCTCTTTCAAGACCAGACTTAACCAGCACTGGAGCAGGTTCAGATATATTCAGGAGCCAGTGCATACCCAGTACTTTCCAACAGTGCGTAACAGAGACGTGACTGACCACCTAAGCGGCTAACGAGCCGATCAGTGGCGAAGATGATAAAAGTAAAAAATGTCATGTCTTGCCAGCCTGTGTGAGGAGGTTATGAAGATGAAAATAATTGGGTAATTTCCGAGAACAGCCCTACCACCAGAAGGAGTTGTTCGATTTCACTAATTTTTCCACAGATGATGTTATTATCATAGTAAGTATTTTAAAAGAGGCTACATTTACTAGAACTTGACCTAACCGACCAAAGAAACCTCACCTAACTTCCTAGCTGGGAGCTCTGTTCCTTGAACTTCTTGCCATATTAAGCAGAAAGTACTTCCTTTGATACCTGGTACCAATAAAAGCAACTTTCTTAAAGTGTCATGGTGTCTTAAACTGCAATTTAATCAGTCAATTGAAAGCACATATCCACACACATTTATGGTAACTTTAGGTTATACAATAGTTACAGGACTGTCACTCGGTGCCAATATGGGAGCAAATACCTTTTTAACCCATGCATTTTCCTTCCATAGTAATTGATATCGAGCTTGAGCAATTGCTTTGTGTTTGTAATTATACATTTTCAACTGCAGTTGTGAGAGAATTTAAAGATCAATTATACAGAGTACAATATTCTCCTCATATTTGTGGGTTGGTGACTACAGCCCGAGAACGATTAGAGTGGAGGACTCCTCCACTCTAAACATTCTTGGGATGTTTTTACCAATCCTCTGAGGTTATGTATCCCTCTGGGAGCCTAGTTATTAATTTATTTCATCCATCCCAGTCTCTGCCTTCCCCTGGCTCCCTTGGCCCTCCTATCCTCAACTTTGCCCGTTATTATTTGTTATTATTCCCTCATCTCTAATTATATGACCAAGTATCTCATTTTTATTTTTCTGTACATTTCAAGTATTTCTCTTGAAGTTCTTGCTAATCTTAGTACTTCTTCATTTGTTTTTCTCTCAGTGTAGCCTTTTCTTAGCATTCTCCCATAACACCACTTTTAAAAGGCCTCCAACTTCTTTCTGGTGTCTGCTGAAAATGTCCACAGGTTAGGATGTTAGATAAGGTTAGGTCAGGTTCTAATAGGTTCTGTATATTCTTGCTTCCATTTTCGTTTTTAGTGTCAGGCAAATAGTTTCTCCAGGAATTTTGGTTCAGATCCATAAGTTACTTTTGGTGGTAACTGTCTCCTCCACCTTTACCAATAATATTTGAAAGTGTTTCATCTTAATTAGTTATACTACCCGTACAGTCCCTGTATTACTTTTTCTTAAAAAAGAGATTGCCATCAAGAATGAGATGAATCTGTGATAGTCATCTCAAAGTTTAATGTTTAATTCTTTCACTTCACTTCAGGTGTGGGTGGTGTTGAATCATGTTAAATCATTCTCTGTACAGTATTTCAATGGGAAATTTAAGGTACAGTATGGGACTGCAGCCCTAAAACATACACCCAAAATTCCTGGACCCTTAACTGCACATTACAGATCTGTGACTAACTTTGCTGTGCACAAAATATTTTGGTCTTAAGATTTTAAACTTACCTTATTAAACTTTTAACATGTATACAAATTAAAAGGAAAACACAGTATAAGACTGAAAGCCCCCCCCCCCCTCAACCCCACCAAGTTTACTGCATCTTGTAATAGTGGGATCACCTGATGAATCTCCACCCTAGTTTATTTCACCTAAAGATTAACCACCCAAATGCTAACCTAGCCTAACCTCATCCCCACAAATAGCATTAAGGTGGTTAATCTTTAGGTGTAATAATTTGGGGTGGAGATTCTTCATGGGATCTGAGCAAACCAATACCAGTATTGTACTGTGCAGTGTCCCAGTAACTAATGGAAGTTTTTCCTCTGTATCTCAAAGATTATTCCATATTTTATTTTAGTTCCTTTAATGTGAATTTCCATTACTCAAGCTTCTGTACCTTGAGGGATGCCTGTACAGTATTTCACTAACTCACTTTTTATTGTGACAGAGGAAGGCAAGGTCGGGGAAGTAGACTGAGTGGACCGACCAACAAAGATGCATAAGAGAAACTCCAAATTTCACCCACTTCCTTCACTCATCCTGCAGTAGCCCAAGATAAACTCATCTCTTATCAAGGTAAAACATATAGCATGCCACGTCCAGTATGTTCACTTGTGTGTTGTTACATGTTTTCCAGAAGGTTGGTTCATGCAGTACCTCCTCTTTAACATATTTATTAGACATGTTTACTTTCTCCTCCATATTTACACCTATCTTACACACACACACACACACACACACACACACACACACACACACACACCTACCTCTCATCTGTACACTTCCCTGTATCCAGTACCTTTTAAAAAATATTCTTCATTTGATATTAGCCTTTAAAAACATAATAACAACTGAACACTCCAGGACATTTACTTTCCTATGTGATTGCTGGAGCCTTGGTGGGTGGAGAGAGGCACTGCACTTTGGCTAGTCTGACATGCTTAACATTAAAGTAGAAATATGTACAGTGCTGTACAGTATTATGCCAAACTTAATTACATTGAACTTAAATTTACTGTACTGTACTGTACTGTACTGTACTGTACTGTAGTAACTATATAATCACTACAATCAGTGCTAGATGGAGGGCTGTAGTAAGACATGCTGAAGCCCTAAGCTATGCCAAGATTTAGAGGCTCCATACCATAAAAAAATAAAGTATTTAATAGTGAGAAAGGATGTATTACATTCTAACATAAAGGTCAATAATTTTTTTTTTTTTAATACTATGTATTTACATATACTGTACAGTATACATAGGCGAAGAGGCAATGAACAACTTATAATCTAAATAACATATACATCTTAGAAAAAGCCTTATTTGTATTATAAAATACTTTATGATTTCCTAACTAGCAAATATGAAATTGAAGACTTTTAACATAAAACATTGCACAGATTAACCCTTGTATTAGCCCCTGTCTTATAGGCAGAAGTATTTTTATAAATGTGGGTTAATTACATTAGACTTGTATAACTATCATCCCATGTAACTTTCCACTAGCTATGAGGTTCATGTTCAGAACACGTGATAAGGTGTGGCCATGGGAGGTCTCGTCACTTAGTGTTGAGCTAAGGGATAAGTATCCGGCTCCCTGGCCACCTATTGAGGGCAGTAGTTTGATAACCCTGAGGTGAGGAAGACATTATTTATAGCCACCGTTGATGTGCTTCAGTCTTTCCTCGAGGGAGGACGTCGGATGTGTTTTCGTTCTCCCTCGAGGGTCCAGACTCAAGATCACTCCCACTCTCACATCAATGGGACGTGTTTTAGGAGAGCTACTTTAAGATAGCCGCCGTCCTCATTTAACACTCATAGCTACAGTGATTAAGTTACGGTGATAATCCTTTTTGAAAGTGTACCTAGAAACCGTTTATAATTAATACACAAATGGAACCCATTGGATTAAGTTACTGAATACCCAATAAACTTTGATCTATATTTTAGTACGTGTTGAATATCAGGTAACATGTTTCACAAGTGATTGTTACAAGTGGTGACAACCCAGGAAGGTTGTTACATATATAACAGCTTCACAATTAGTTGTTATACAACAAGTAACAGTCACCAAACAAATACACAGTTGGTAAATGTAGAGATATTATGTTCTCCCCATTACTGTGTTAAACTGTTACAAAGAAGATATTGTTACATAGTTGGCAAAGCGTAGCTTAAGAGGACCCAGTCTAGGACCAGTTTAAGGTGACCAGTCTACAGGACCAATCTACAGTTTACAGTTAGTCAAGTGTACTCCAAGTACACGTGATAATTTTGGTAACAAAAGTTATTCGTCACACTGGAGTTGAGTAACAGTTGAGATAATCTGTTCTCCGGTTACTCCTGCTATTATATAAAGAAATTAAACAGTTTCACCCTTAGTAAATGGAAGCAGTAATGCAACTGGCACTGTCTCTTCTGTTTGAACATCACATAAAATTTAAAACATTTTCTTTCATTGTTTCCGAAGAGCAAAATCATAGATGAAGTCGTCCAATGATAAGCTACAAATGTTTCACTTTCTATTCACATAATGCTTAATGCAGAGAACTTTTCTCACAGCATTGATGTCCATAGTTCATTCTTAATCCTTTTCAACTACAGCTCCTCCCAGACTTACGGGGTTAGGGACCCAAATCCAGGTCGTAAATCGAAATGGTCGTACGTCGAAAATGTTTAAATAATACATAGAAAATCTAAAATGGGTGTCTCTTTTTCTTCTCAGCACCACAAAACTCTCTCTTTTAAGCTTGCCAGCCATTTTGAAGCGAATTACTAATGAAAGTTTTGTCAGTACACAGTGCAATCACTGACGTTGGGACTCGAAAATACGTAATTTGACATAATTTTGGTATAACTGAGGCAGGTCGTAAGTGCGGGTGGTCGTAAGTCGAGTAGGTCGTAAGTCGGGGAGGAGCTGTACATAATTTACCTTTCTCCTGAGCAGTTTGTTACTATTAGACTGAAAAGTAGCTACAATATTGCTTCTACATTAGGGAAAGCCAGATGAATCTTATCTTGGAAGATGACTTGATAGAGGTCCTAGTGGCATAAATATCCTTTATTTGAATAATTTTTTTGGGTATAAACATGAAAGTGCTTTACTTCCCCAACAAGGTTAGCATCAATATCATCAGGATAGTCTTTCATCACAAACTTTACACTGTCACACAACTGTTCTTCTTCTAAATCAACTAAAAATTTCTATATTTTTGCAACATTATTGTACAGGGTACTGTATATGACTGTACTTTTTTTCACACTGATTTCAAGGGCATCCATCATGGGAATAAAAGATTTTACTCAAAATTTGTCTCTTGGAGAAAGCCTGTCATCATCATTTGCTGACTTTTTTTTCTCACTCTCTTTTATTCACTTGTAGTCTACATCAGGCAGGTCTCCTTTTGCTTTGAGTCCAATTTCATCAAAACATTCTAGGATTTATTTCAAGAACTTAGTGAGCAATGTGTAAAGCTTTGTACATGTGCTAATAATCCAAGAGCCCAGGCACTTTTAATCATGTGTCTGAGGCCAAAAGGTTTGAGGGTCGTTTCTGAATCAGAATTTTATGCTGAATCTGAAAATCCATTTATTAATTGCCGCAGCTGCTGCGTTTTTGGAGAAAAACAGTGTTTTTTGTTGTTTTTATACCCTATTTTGGGGGAAAGTATAAAACAATGTTTTTACTTCGTGGAGTTATTAAATATCCATTTATACTAGCATGTAGGGTATCAAAATAAAGATATTATGTTGTTGAACACATAGGCATTAAAAATAATACATGTAAGCTCAGTATCCATGGTTACAGGAGTGCTATTTGCCAAAAAATGAGAACATTTGTCCATTATTTCTCACGGATCCCCTAAGATACATGTATATATATATATATATATCATATTGTATTATTGTTGATTGATTGAATTGTTGAAAAATATTCAAGCATAGCATGAATATATGGTTGTTGTTGTTATTTTTCTGTATTACTCCCACCCCTTTATAAAAAAAGGGGAAAAAATACTACATTATAATTGTAGTTACTGCAAACCATGTGAAATTGTGTAACAACTGTATCACTGACATTATTTTCCTTTTGCAGACTGATGACATGACATGGCAACATCATCAAAGATAACTCGTACCTGCATTCTGCACATAGGCCATCCCACTATGGATGAAATCAAGCCTTTTGACAACAAATCATGGGAAAAGGTGTTGACTGTGAAAAGGGTGCGAGTGTCCAAGCTCAGTACAAGCTCGAAATATTCACCAGTGTGTATCAGCCTGCCAAAAGACTATAATGACAATATTGGGTATCACACTTCATGTTATAAAAATTTTACTGCAATTCCAAAAGGCAAAGAGAGCACAGTTGATGCCAATACAGTACCACCAGAACAGCTGTCTGATAAAGTACTACGATCACAAGTCCATCATCAGGAAAAGACATCATCTGGTGTGTTTCAGGCCAGCTGTATTTTCTGCAATCATGAGCGAAAAACTGTTAATCGTAAGGTTGAGTTGATAGGTGGTTGTGAAACAAAGGAAGCTGAACAGGCGGTAAAGGATGCTGCTGGTATACTACAGGACACATGTCTTCTGACCAAAATTGGACAAATAGATTTCATTGCAAAAGAAGTGAAGTACCACCATACCTGTCGCAAGTCATACATCAACAGAGCACAACGGGCAATGAAATCAGCGGATGACAAGACTGATTATGGCATGTCAAGGGATAGTCATAATACAGCATTTGAAATTATCGCAGATTATGTCAAGGAAAATGTGATAAAGAACAACCGTGCTGAAACTATGACCTCAATCCATGCCCGTTACCTGTCAATTATGGATGACTTGGGAGTTGACTGCACAACATATGGAGTTCAGTCACTAGTTGAAAAGGTACTGAATCATTTTGGAACTGATGTATCATTAGCCAAATCAAGTAAGAAGAAAGGCAATGTTTTGTATAATAGTACTATGGACAAGGATCAAGCAATAAAATCAGCCCACCAATACGCCAGCTCATTTGAGTGTAAAGTTACAGACGTTGCACTGCACATTAGAGCCGCTATTCAGCAGCTGCGAAAAAACTGCAAAGACCTACCGAGCCCACTGACAGCGGAAGCTCTTCACAAAGGGCAAGCAGAACCACCTGATGTGTTGTTGCAATTCTACCGCGTTTTATACACAGGTTCCGAGAAAGTCTCCACACACCCACGTGTAGAGCGCTATATAGAGTCTGCTTCCCAGGATGTTATATATGCAACAACCAGAGGCAAAATAAAACCAGCTAAACATCTATGCCTAGGATTAGGACTCAAGAGCATGACTGGCAGTAGAAAAGTGGGTACAGATATGGCTAATGAGGAGGAAGATGAAACGGAGTACTGTTCCTCCTCTGATGAGTCAGACAGTGACTCTGACTAATTTGTGACACTACAAATTTTATTGGAATATGTTTTGGAGACATAACAGAACAGTTTGTCTAAGTTTTCCTACATTATAACAATTAGGCCATGAGAGTCTAAGGAACATGCCTTGTTGGCGCTTTATTTAGTACACCAAATTCATAAGTTACAATTATGGTATACTGCATAAAACTGGGATTCAGTTTTATGTACACTTCTGCCTAAGGTAACCATAACCTGAGGACAGGAACTATGGGACGACATTTAACCAGATTTTTTGTCTTGGCAGCAAAATCTGACAGGGGGTGGAGAAAACTTTACTGTCAATATTCTATAGCAGTCACATACTCGCAATAAGTATTGCTATAAGTGTTACCATGGATACCCAGCTTACATGTATTATTTTGATGTATGTGCGTTCAAAAAGATAATATCTGTACTTTGATACCCTACATGCTAGTATAAATGGATATTTAATAACTCCACGAAGTAAAATCGTTGTTTTATACTTTTCCCCAAAATAAGGTGCGAAAACAACAAAAAACGCTGTTTTTCTCCAAAAACGCAGCAGCTGCGGCAATTAAGAAATGGATTTTCAGATCCGGCATAAAATTCTGATTCAGAAACGACCCTCAAACCTTTTGGCCTCAGACACGTGATTAAAAGTGCCTGGGCTCTTGGACTATAAGGCCAATCTGTGGATCCTGTAGGGTCTTGTTGGTTTGCGGAAATATTCTAACCAATGAACATGAACACACATTCCAGTCCCTCAGTTTTCTCAAGAAGAATATCAGCTTTCTTCTTGTTTAACCCTCTTCACTGTCATTAGTACATTAGTAAGGACATGAGTAAAAGCATCATTACAGTACATAATTGAATTACTGTATAACTCGCCTATGGGCCTAAGGCTGAAGTAGCCTTTGCTTCCCACCTAGTTTAGTGTCAGAAGATGTTTTGGTACTGTAGAGTCAGGATTCAAGAATAATTTGAGTACTGCCCAGGGTTTTGTAGAGGCTGAGAAGAAAGTATATAATTGTTATATAACAACAACCAAATTTACTGCATCTAGGCAGCAATCAACTGCCACACAGCTAACATGAGTCAGTGAATAGGTGAATTGAAAATTAATTAATATGGTTTCCAAAGGATACTTTAAAATTATAAACATTATTAGACTGAATTTTCTAACCTGCAAATGAAATAAGTTATTTATGCCAGGGCAATTTGATTCATAACAAATCTTTTGACTTACTGTATCTCAAACATATTTAGAGGGCCCTCATAATGTGAGGCCCTAAGCTGTAGTTTACTTACCTTGTGCCTAAAGCCAGCACTGGCTGGATGCCATCACAATATATGGCAGTTGGTGAGAGACTGGTGTTGTGCCACCCGGCCAATTACAACTCGGCATGTGCACCAGTAATTCAGACTGAGTCCGACTTTGGGGAGTTTTACTACAATGTGGGAATGAACCCATCTCAACTGTAAACTCAGTGAAATACCTTGGACTAACTCTTGACTATCTTCATCTGGAGAATAAATTGTAGATAATATAATAAGTAAAACTAATGTTAGGATAAACAATTTGTTTATATAAATGCCAAATGTCTCGGCTGATGCCCATAGCAACCATTGCGTGGCACTCATACAAAGTCACTTAGACTATTTATTAACACTCATAGGAGTGTCATTGGTTTGTTGCTGGAGAAATAAACCCTCAACGTTGACGCGTACCATATAATTCGGTCAAAACCTGTCAAAGAACAATTCACATATAACAAATGCTGTTATCTCAGGACACATAGTATGAATAATACAATCAATATATAGTACATAGCCTGTTAACATCTTAAATATAACTCACATGTTATAACTTGATACGTCAAGAGACAAGTTGTATAATATGGTCAAATTTCAGTACATAAATATACTTATTAAAGTTATTTAGAGTTTCTTATAAGATTCTAATACTTCACGAACACTCACGTTTTAGGGTCTAGTGGTCTGAACCAATGTGTTGTCTGTCCTGTAGAAATCGGTATACTCCGGGCAATCACAGCCCGGAGGCGAGGGCCATCTTTTTCGTATTGAAACATGTCAACAACACATTGTCAGCACTGCCTCTCTTCTCTGTCTCTCTCAGTTTATGCTACTGTGGCAGTAACACTACTCCTGATCATCAATACACTCTGCCTTAACACAGAAGCTAAAAGCCAAATTAAAAATTATTTAAGATAAGGCAGCGAGGGTATAACTCTTGACATTATAAGATCTACGTTTCTCCTTTTCTATGCTTGTTAAATTTATCAGAAAACTTTCACTATTTCTCCTGTAGACATACTATTACTGATTAGAGACCTAACCTAAGCAAAGGATCTTACTGTAAATAAGTATCTGATGGCTTTGCCAATTAGTAAGTCTGTGAATCTTATCTATTTATCATTAAATCTATATAACTATTTATATCATCTAACCTTACAGAAGTGAAGAACAAGGGACAGACTGATGACAAAGGCTACATCGCCACCACCAGATGACTGAGGCTACATCACCATCAACAACAGATGACAGAGGCTACATAACCACCACCACCAGATGACTGAGACTATATTACCACCACCAACACCAGATGACTGAGGCTACATCACCACCACCACCAGATGACAGAGGCTACATCACCACCACCACCAGATGACAGAGGCTACATCACCACCAACAACAAATGGCAGAAGGCTACATCGTCACCACCATCACCAGATGACTGAGGCTACATCACCACCAACACCAGATGACAGAGGCTACATCACCACCAACACTAGATGGCTGAGGCTACATCACCACCAACACCAGATGGCTGAGGCTACATCACCACCACTACCAAATGACAGAGGCTACATCATTATCACCACCACCACGAGATGACAGAGGCTACATCACCACCACTACCAAATGACAGAGGCTACATCATTATCACCACCATCACCAGATGACAGAGGCTACATCATCACCACCACCAGATGACAGAGGCTACATCATCACCACCACCACTAGATGACAGAGGCTACATCATCACCATCTCTAGGGAACAGAGGCTACATCATCACCACCACCACCAGATAACAGAAGGCTACATCACCACCAACACCAGATGACTGAGGCACCACCACACAACTAGATGACAGGAGGCGCCACCTCCACCACTAGATAACAGAAGGTTACATCACCACCACACCACCAGATGACTGAGGCACCACCAGATGACAGGAAGCACCAACACCACCACCAGCAGATGACTGAAGCACCACCACCACCACCAGCAGATGACTGAAGCACCACCACCACCAGATGACTGAGGCACCACCACCACCAGCAGGTGACTGAGGCACCACCACCACCAGCAGGTGACTGAGGCACCACCACCAGATGACAGGAGTCACCACCACCACCACCAGATAACAGAAGGCTACATCATCACCACCAGATGGCAGGAGGCACCATCAGCAAATGACTGAAGCACCATCACCACCAGATCACTGAGGCTACATTGCCACCACCAGATGACCACCACCACCAGATGACAGAGAAAACACCACCACCACCAGATGACTGAAGCACCACCACCATGCTACCAGATGACAGGAGGCACCACCACCACCAGATAACTGAGGCACCACCACCACTAGATGACTGAGGCAACACCACCACCACCAGATGACTGAGGCTACATTGCCACCACCAGATGACCACCACCCCCACCACCAGATGACTGAGGCACCACCCCCACCACCAGATGACCACCACCCCCACCACCAGATGACTGAGGCACCACCCCCACCACCAGATGACTGAGGCACCACCCCCACCACCAGATGACTGAGGCACCACCCCCACCACCAGATGACTGAGGCACCACCCCCACCACCAGATGACCGAGGCACCACCACCACCAGATGACTGAGACTACATTGCCACCACCAGATGACCACCACCAACCACCACCAGATGACTTAAGCACCACCACCACTAGATGACTAAGGCAACACCACCAGATGACTGAGGCTACGTTGCCACCACCAGATGACTGAGACTACATTGCCACCACCACCACCAGATGACTGAGGCTACATTGCCACCACCAGATGACTGAGGCAACACCACCACCACCAGATAACAAAAGGCTACATCACCAACACCAGATGACAGGAGGCACCACCAACCACCACCAGCAGATGACTGAAGCACCATCACCACCAGACGACTGAGGCTTCAGTGCCACCACCAGATGACAGGAGGCACCACCATCACCACCATGCCACCAGATGACAGGAGGCACCACCATCACCACCACTACCACCATATGATTGAAGCACCACCACCACCACCGGATGACTGAGGCTACATTGCCACCACCAGATGACTGAGGCACCACCACCACCACCACCACCAGATGACTGAGGCACCACCACCACCAGATGACTGAGGCACCACTACCACCACCAGATGACTGGGGCACCACTACCACCATATGACTGAGGCACCACCACCACCGGATGACAGGAGGCACCATCACCACCATCACCAGATGATTGAGGCACCACCACCAGATGACAGGGGGCACCCCCACCACCACCACCAGATGACCGAGGCACCACCACCACCACCAGATGACGGAGGCACCACCACCACCAGATGACAGGAGGCACCATCACCACCACCACCAGATGACAGGAGGCACCATCACCACCACCACCAGATGACTGAGGCACCACCACCAGATGACAGGAGGCACCACCGCCACCCCCAACACCACCAGATGGGAGGAGGCTACATTACTACCACCAACACCAGATGTCTGAGGCTACTTCACCACTACCATTAGATGACAAGAGGCTACATTACCACGAACAACACCAGATGTCTGAGGCTACTTTACCACCATCAACACCTGACTGAGGCTACATTACTACCACCAACACCAGATGACTGAGGCTACATCACCACCAGGTGACTTTAGGCTAAATCATCTCCACCACCTGCTGACAGGAGGCTATATCACCACTACCACCACCACCACCAGATGACTGAGGCTACACCACCAGATGACAAGAGGCTACATCACCATGAATGAAAAAATTACAAATAGATGCCTGTGTTGTTATTTGGGAGCTACTATAGTTTGTAGTCTACAGTTTTGGAGCTACTGTAGTATGGAGTCTACAGAGCTGGAGCTACTTTGGCATGTAGTCTGCAGAGCTGGAGCTACTGTAATATGCAGTCTACAGAGCTGGAGCTACTGCAGTATGCAGTCTATTGAGCTAGAGCTACTGTAGTATGTGGTCTACAAAGCTGGAGTTGCGTCTACCGTGATATTTACACTGTAGCATCCACTAACATAAGATAACCTAGGTTATGTTACGTTCATGGATGCTACAGTGTAAATATCCTGGTAGACACAACTCCAGCTCTGTAGACCACATACGACAGCAGCACCAGTTCCGTAGACCACATACTACAGTAGCTCCAGCTCTGTAGATCACGCCTGCCTGCCTGCCTCGGGGCCTACCTGTTTGCCTGACATCCTGCCTGCCTGCCTCGGGGCCTGCCTGACATCCTGCCTGCCTGCCTGCCTGCCTCCCTCGGGGCCTACCTGTTTGCCTGACATCCTGCCTACCTACTGGCCTACCGCCATGCCGAGAGCCCGGCCTACCTACCTACCTAATAGTTGCCCCTCATGTAAAGGAGATGGCCGGCCCAAGGGCCACCTTGTTTAAGGTGTAGAAGCTGTCGCCAACACAACAACCACACCCTAAGTTTACGAGCTGCATGACCCAGGGTCAAGGAATAGTCTGAGAAGACCGGACAAATCGCCAACTGCACTGACTATCCATTACCCCAGAACACGATCCGCATATCGGTCAACATCCAGGTCACCAATTACTGTTGGGTAGACAGAGGCAACCATGGCAACATTATGAGATGTTCTTATTACCACCATGCTATTGTACTATTCCAGATGATACTAAATGTTACAGAATACTTCCTTGAGATAAATCTATAGTATATATCAGGTGCCTCAAAGAGAGCTCAGGTTCTCAACTGGCTCAGCCATGTTAATATTGTTATTATTATCCACTCTGTATCTGTGTTTTTCTGGCTAAATAAACTGTTTCAATTCAATTCAATATCTACCTACCCACCCACCCACCTAACTACCTACCTACCCATAAATAGTTTTTCGACTTTTTGGGGAAATATTACCTAATTTTGCAAAGTAGATTATCATAGAAAACGGGAAATTTGTATCATAGAAAATGGGAAATATCTACTTTCCGGGAAAGTTGGTTATCTACTTTCCCGAAAAGTAGATTTTTTTTCTACTTTTCGGAAAAGTAGATTATCGACTTTTCTGGGAAGTAAATTATCGAATTTTGGGGAAATATTACCTAATTTTGCGAAGTAGATTATCATAGAAAACGGGAAATTTGTATCATAGAAAATGGGAAATATCTACTTTCCGGGAAAGTTGGTTATCTACTTTCCCGAAAAGTAGATTTTTTTTCTACTTTTCGGAAAAGTAGATTATCGACTTTTCTGGGAAGTAAATTATCGAATTTTGGGGAAATATTACCTAATTTTGCGAAGTAGATTATCATAGAAAACGGGAAATTTGTATCATAGAAAATGGGAAATATCTACTTTCCGGGAAAGTTGGTTATCTACTTTCCCGAAAAGTAGATTTTTTTCTACTTTTCGGAAAAGTAGATTATCGACTTTTCTGGGAAGTAAATTATCGAATTTTGGGGAAATATTACCTAATTTTGCGAAGTAGATTATCATAGAAAACGGGAAATTTGTATCATAGAAAATGGGAAATATCTACTTTCCGGGAAAGTTGGTTATCTACTTTCCTGAAAAGTAGATTTTTTTTCTACTTTTCGGAAAAGTAGATTATCGACTTTTCTGGGAAGTAAATTATCGAATTTTGGGGAAATATTACCTAATTTTGCGAAGTAGATTATCATAGAAAACGGGAAATTTGTATCATAGAAAATGGGAAATATCTACTTTCCGGGAAAGTTGGTTATCTACTTTCCGAAAAGTAGATTTTTTTCTACTTTTCGGAAAAGTAGATTATCGACTTTTCTGGGAAGTAAATTATCGAATTTTGGGGAAATATTACCTAATTTTGCGAAGTAGATTATCATAGAAAACGGGAAATTTGTATCATAGAAAATGGGAAATATCTACTTTCCGGGAAAGTTGGTTATCTACTTTCCCGAAAAGTAGATTTTTTTTCTACTTTTCGGAAAAGTAGATTATCGACTTTTCTGGGAAGTAAATTATCGAATTTTGGGGAAATATTACCTAATTTTGCGAAGTAGATTATCATAGAAAACGGGAAATTTGTATCATAGAAAATGGGAAATATCTACTTTCCGGGAAAGTTGGTTATCTACTTTCCTGAAAAGTAGATTTTTTTCTACTTTTCGGAAAAGTAGATTATCGACTTTTCTGGGAAGTAAATTATCGAATTTTGGGGAAATATTACCTAATTTTGCGAAGTAGATTATCATAGAAAACGGGAAATTTGTATCATAGAAAATGGGAAATATCTACTTTCCGGGAAAGTTGGTTATCTACTTTCCGGAAAAGTAGATTATTTTTCTACTTTTCGGAAAAGTAGATTATCG